>WOXC01003742.1:0-82114 GCA_011680675.1 Gymnobelideus leadbeateri
CCTTCAGTTATTTCCTATCTGAGAAGGGGTCCATGACACAAAAAAGGTTAAGAACTCCTGATCTAGTGTATAAATATGGCCCCTGTTATCTGCTTAGCATGATGGTAGAAATGAGACTTAGATTAGGAGCCAGGATACATCCTAGGTTCTCATCTCATCTCTGCCACTAACTAGTTAAGTAACCTTAGACAAAGTCACTTTTCTGTGTTTCAGTTAAATGCGTATTAAGGCCACTGCCTAGCTTCAAAATTATAATTTGGGACCATCTGTTAGTTCTGGAAAATCAGGCACAGGAAATACTTAATTATAAGAAAGCTAAGTAAAAAAATGGCATTAGGCTATAATAATTTTCCTCTAATACCCGTTACCCCTTGGCAGCAAATTCCCCTATTTCTGTTCATAACCCCACCCTTCAGTCTCCTAGACTTGAAACTTTGGAGTCATCTTTGCCTCCTCCCACCCTTTCCCCTTTCCATTGCTAGAAAATTCTCTGTTCTCATTGGTACCAGCCAGTTTCAGGCAGTCGTCATGATCAAGCCTGGATTATGGTTTTTAAATACCACTTTTGCCTTATTATTCCCTTGCTCAAGAATCTTCAGTAGCACTCCCTTTGAGGTCTTAGATCAAGTCTAAACTCCTCTGCCTAGTTTTCAAGGTCCCATGTAATTTGGCACCACCCTATCAGTATCCTTCAGCCATGAAAGAAGTCCCACTTCCATAGTCTCACCTATATAAAATCTTGCCACCCATAATTACATTATTTTTTTATTTTATGCCTACATTTTTATTTTTTTTCCTTTTGAAAATATTTTAGGCACGTAACATATGGTTTACCACCTAGAAGCAACTTTAGCTGAAGAGTTCACTTATCCAAACAGGGCTGACTATTGGTAGTATTGTGAAGTTGTTAGAGTTTGACCTTGGTTCCTGTAGGCCTTCCCTTTCTGGACTCTGCCTCCTCTGTTCCTTTACTTATCCCCAGGTACCCAATGCTTTTGAACTTTCTTACATCACTCCCTTATCCTGCTCTCAAGAAAAAAGTCTGGTGTCATTTAATTTAATAGAATTTTTTTAAGAGGCAGTTGGGGTTAAGTAACTTGCACAGGGTCACACAGTCTAAGGCCACATTTGAACTCAGGTTCTCCTGACTCCAGGGCTGGTGCTCTGTCCACTGTGCCACCTAGCTGCCCAAACTTAATACAAGTTTGTCAGAGTAATTGCATTGTAGTTTTCTTGATCAATGTGAAGTGATGGACTTTGCCCACCATTAAAAGAAGTTCAGGTATGAGCAAAGATACAGGAAAACGAAGAATGTTGATTGGGGATTGGGAGGATAAGAACAGTGGCAGGCCTTCCATCACTCTCTGAAATTGTAACATATAGGCTGCAATCTATTCCATCCACACAGAAACTCAGCCCTTATAACCTAATGTATTTTTTTTAAGATTAACTACTGAGTATCTTGTAACCTTTTCTAGTTGGATGTTAAGCAGTTATTCTGATAACCATTTGTCAAGGATAAGGGAAGATTTATGTTGAATGAATAATATGAGAAGATGCCAGATTTATTTATGTGTCTATACTTTGTGCCTTGTAGAGAAGATTAGACTGATTTTTAGAAAATGATGGGTTGATAAATCTTTTTTTATGGTGGTCTAGGGACCAGACCTATGATTTCATTGGAATAGGGAACTTCCAGGTGATGAAATACGATCTACTAAAACATGCTGGTACCTTCTCTATAAAATATAGTCTGAGAGAGTTGCCTAGAGTATTGAAAAATTAAGTGATTTGCCCGTGATCACTTGATCAGGATGTATCAAAGATAGGACTTTAACCCAAATCTTCTAGGCTCCAAGACCTGTTTGTTCACTCTCTGCTACACTCCATTGCCTCTCTCTTTGTTAGGTTATTAAAACAAAATAACAATGAATTATACTTTTGAATTAAAATTAATTTTTATTTTTTAATCATTACAAAACTAGGATATTTTAAAATTACATGCAAATCATATGTTATTGTATTAAAGTTTATTTTTATTTATATTTATTTTTAATTATTTTAAGTTTCCTCAATATTTTAATTAGAGACCCAATCTCCCATTTAACTTCACTTTTATCTTTTAATAGAATATAAGTTCCTTGACAGTAGGGACTACCTCCCTTTCCAATTTGTACCTCAAATACTCAACACAATCTCGGGCACATAATCGGTACTTAAATGTTTGTTGATTAATTGACTTTTACTGAATTAATTTTTAGTCTTAAGTCTTTTGGGGACCCTGAAGTTGGAATTCCACAGAAAATGTTTATTATCATCTTTACTGCTGAATGAAAACTAGTCCTAAGTATCAAGACTTGGACAACTTTTATATTTTTTTCTCTCTTTATTATCTTAACTGATTAACTGAGAAAAGCTGTTAAGGACAGCAGTAAGAATAGGAGAGGAATAACAGTAAGTTTTATATCTTTTGATTCTCTTGATATTATCTGAGAATTATTTCCTCAGGAAAGTAAAATAAAAAGGGATCTGTTCTCAAAGATGGAAAATTGGGTGTTAAACTCACAGCCTTATACATCTTCAATCTATTCCTGAGGTTTCTTTCATTTTTTTAAATTGTACTAAGGAGTCAGTTTTAGAAATACTGATAATAGGAACTAAGGACTCCTTTTTAGGAAACAGAGAGCTCTCAGGACACCTGTCCTGTGGTGTAAATGACTTATCAAAATTAAGGGAGATGATTCAAAGGAAAGTCTTGAAGCATCACTAATTAAGTAGGAAAAGGTTAGCAAAAATCCAGCAATTGAAACAGACTCCTCAGTGATAAGAAAGAAAAATAAACTCATTTCCCTTAATGAACTAATTCTTTCTTTATGGTGAAATTAAGAAGCAAATTCTCAGGAGGAAGCTCTCCACAACTAATGGAATTGGCTTTGCTATAGAGAATGTTCTTTGTTGCTGTTCTTGAAAGAATATTACTTGACCAGTATGACATTAAATTCAAGGAAGGAAAACAAAACCTGAAATTATCTCTGAATCTATATCTTTATAATCACTCTTTTTTTCCACAATGACACACAATTAGAAACCAATCTTTTGAGGCAGAATTTGATATTTAAAAATTTTAAATGCTTAAAAAAATGGAACAAAGCATCAAAAGAAGAAATGATATGTGACACAAATCATACCGACTTTGGATACCTAAACATGCATTTTAAAATAAATGTCACAACTCAGGCTTCAGTGTCTTTTAAGGAATACAATCCGCTGCTTAGTTCTCTTCTTAAGTGATTTTCAGGATGTAATATTTACTCCCTAAAGGTAATCATGTAAACACTCCTGTAGGTCTCAGTAGCTGCAGAAATGGAGGTGGGAGCCACTGAACTAAAGAGCAAAATAGTCCCTAGAGTTGATTACTTTGGGAATTTAAACTGAAAGTTATTTAATTGTTCGTTAACCCAGCAGTTTTCTTCCCTGGAGACATTTCAGTGGAAGGATTTTTTTATTGTTCCTAGAATTATTTGTATTTGAGTTGCTCATTAAATTCAATCTTTGTGGTCCTAAGTACTACTCCCACCCCCAGAAGGGTGACAGTAACCTGTCAGATTGTAATGGGTATTCTCTCTGAATGTTTTTTAGCTCAGCCATCAGCAAGCACTGGGAAGCTGAACTGGCCACACTGAAAGGTAACAATGCCAAACTCACAGCAGCACTCTTGGAGTCCACTGCCAATGTCAAACAATGGAAACAGCAACTTGCCGCCTACCAGGAGGAAGCTGAGCGCCTTCACAAGCGGGTATGGTCAGCTCTGATAGACCTAAGGATGTAAAGCTAGTAGGTTGCCTTGCTCACAGGAAAAGTGAACATAGATACTGTACAGCTAAGCCTCCTGGGAATATTTGGCAGGTGTCAAAGCATATAACTTGGATTATGTGTCCTAAATTGTTTGAAGAAAATTGTTTCCACCAGTTAGTTGGGTTATCGTGTGTGTGAGAGAGAGAGAGAGAGAGAGAGAGAGAGAGAGAGAGGGAGGGAACAGGATAAATTAATGATAAAAGTAATAAATATGTTGACAAAAATTGATAGTGATAGTTCTTTGGGACCATTCTGTCCTAAAGTATCCAAAGTAAAACTATAAATTAGACATAGAAATCTATCTATTCTTCAAGTCCCTTCTAGTAATCAGTTACCAAAAATAAAATCTCCCAAGTGAAAGGAAAAAAAAATTGGCATGCTGGCCTTTCAGAAAAGTGTGGCAAAAAGGCAAAGCCCTATACAAGTCAGGGAGGGTGGTAGTCTTAGCATCAAAGTAAGGTGTGAGAGGTCCCATAGGATTGGGATGGCAAGAGAAAGAAATAGAAAAAAGAACAAGACGAGAGAAGGGGGAAAAAGAACCAAGAGGAAAAAGGAAATGAGAGAAAGAGAGGAAAGAAAGCCTAGATAACTCTGATATTTATGATTGGTACAAGAGACGCCCATGATAGTTCCCAGAAGAATGTAAACTTCTGAAACAAAGAATGATTTTGTTTTTCTATCCCCAACTAGCACAATGCCTGTCATATAGTAGGTGGCTAATAAATGCTTGTTGATTGATTGAATTCACTCAATAGATTAATCAACTAATATATTACAGTGTTTTCTTAGGTGTGTGATGTGCTATTAAAGAAATCTAAGATGGAATCTTTATCATCAAGGAATTCATAAATATAATTGGGAAGGCAAGACAAGTACACATGATCTCATAGTAAAAATAAAAGATAGTATATGATTGCCACTAAATTGTTCAGCTATGAACGATTATATTAAAGATGAATGTCATGGGGGAAGGTAAACAGCTTTGTGTGGAAGATTGGCCTCATTATTAGTATTAATTAGCCTCCGGTGCATAAAAGGAGCATCAGGTAAATTTTTGACATTGATAATTGTGATTTGACAGTAGATCAGGTTTCTTGGTATACTTGTGACAGTGTGAAGTAGTTATTGAGAGAGTAAAATAGAAAGAGATATAAGAGAAAAGGCAAATGGACAGTGGCTTAATTATTGAGTGTGCTCAGAGTTGGTGTGGAATACTGGGGACAGAGTGTGTAGAAGGAAGAACACCTGAATTCAGATCCTCAGAGGTGATGCCATGTTCAGAATAACTGAGAAGAGGGGCATCTGTGGATTATCAGAGCCAAGTCTGCATTGTGAGTAATTAAAGAGAGGTGGGGATGGAATTATAGAGCTGGACAGAGGCAAGTAGCCTCTTGCTACCTAGAGAATTTGTAAGAGGCCTATTCACTGAATGGGCATTACCTCACACTAAGTGAGAACCTGAAAAGGCCTTAGCCTAAAAGGGCCAGGGTCTCCCATTGCATCCTGGGTCATCTCCTATCCTGATGAATATCTGGTCACTGGATCCAAATGGCTCTGGAGGGGAAAGTGAGGCTGGTGACCTTGCACAGCCCTCCCTCCCTCACTCAAATCAAAGTCAACTGAAGTCATGTCATCATTTCCCTGATACCATGGTCCTCTTTGAAAATGAAGGACAAACACAGAGAATTTGTATGCCCTTCGTCTTGTTCCCCACAGAATTATTTTTGATTCTGAACTTAGTTCCTCAGTCATTTTTCAGTCATCTCCAACTCTTCGTGACCCCATTTGGAATTTTCTTGGCGAAGATACTGGAATGGTTTGCATTTCCTTCTCCAGCTTATTTTACAGAAGAGGAAACTGAGACAAACAGGGTTAAGTGACTTGTCCAGGGTCACACAGATAGTGATAGGCACATCTGTATACATGGTAAAACAGGGAAAAAAAGATTATAAATGAAATTGCAAGCCTCTATTATAAGAAAATGACAAAGCACAGAACTTTCAAAGCTATTCTGCTTTTCTTTATTTCTTTCTGGCTTTCTTTCTGTTCTCTTCTGTGCAGAAAAAAAAACACCTCAATGACCTTCTGTAATAGTAAGGGAATTTGAAGACCTTTCCTGTCCCTCAATAAGCCTAAGGGAATTTGAAGACCTTCCCTGCTTTGAAAATATACTCTGCCCCTAGTAGAATCGTGTCACCTAAAATCTGAAACAATATTACTCATATGATCTGGCTAGTCCTGAAGGACAGAGGATACAGTACTTTTGTCAGTACAGCCAAAGATGGTATATGTAATTAAATTATATTAGCATCAGTGACCATCTTGCTTCACATTGGGTTCATATTCAATTAAATCTCCCAAAATATTCCACCATGAAACTCTTTCAAGTCAGGGCTCCCCTATGCTATGTAATTGGGTTGTTGTTGGTTTTTTTTAACCTAAATGAATGCCTTTACATTTATCCTTACTAACTTTCTTTTATGGTTTGAAGCACTATTCCAATCTATCAAGATGACTTTTTATCCCAATTCTGTCATACAGGATATCTCTTTCCTTAATATACCTCATCCCACCCTCACCCCTAGCTTTATCATCTATAAATGAGATAAACATGGCTTCATCTAAATTGAAAAACAATTAGTCTTTGTTTAGGTTTTGAAAAAAAACAATTATTTTTCATTATAAAAGTCAGCAAATATGTATATTTCAATATACTGAAATAATCAGATTATTGGCATTTTTAAAAATTGATCCTACTTACAATTGATTTTTTTCCCATAACTGCCTAAGTCATGGTTCTTTGTCTCTGAACTTAGTTTATAAATTCAACTGGCCTGTACTGAGTTAAGTTTAGAGATCCAGTTCTCTTTTTAATCACTGTTCTACTCTTGCCCCAAAGAAGTCTGTTATCCTTGAGGGATGCAGGTGGTCACCAGGAAGTGTGTTCTGGTATCTCATACCATTAAGCTATCCTTCAAGGATGTCTGGTTTGTTATCCAAAGAAGTCTGGTCCATTCTTTCTAACCTTGCAGTGGACACAAACAATGAACATTTCTTAGTCATAAGATGGAAGGAGGGGTTATTGCTAGCCCCTCATTCTTAATTTCCAACCAATTGTATTGTCCTCGTACCCTCACACAATCCTATTACCAATTGTATTATTTTCCTCACTTAGCCAGTTATGTTCTTTTTCCTATGCTTATAAAAAGCATACATAAAAAGTACATCCTCCTCCGGGGTCATTGGTCTAACGAGGTAACCATTTGACCCACTTTATTAACAGGTTTGCATCCTGCTAATAAACTGATAAAGCTTGGAATTCTGTGTCTCCGTTTACCATCATTAAATTCTATGGAGACAATAGAAAGAACAGAAAAGAGGATTATATATGAAACAATTTGTATTACATACGGTTTTGTAAGTATTAAATTGAGCAAAAACCTTTGACCTCCTTGTTTATATCCCTTTCTGAATGACTCCTTTGTTCTGTTGTGTCTTTTTTTAATATTTAACTGATGATCATTTCTTTTTCTTTCTTTTTTTGGGGGGGGGGTAATATTATCACTCCTCACCAGATAGAAGCCCTCATAGAATGAATAATGTACAGTGAAGCAAAGCACTCTAAAAATATGTATTTCATTCTGAATGTCTAATCCATCACCTCTCTGCCAAGAGGTAGTTTGCATGTTTCATTATCAGTCTTTTGAAACCACAATTGGTCATTGAATTATTACCCTTTACATTTTTGTAGCCATTGTATAAATTGTTCACCTGACTCTGCTTACTTCACTGTGTCATTTCATACAGGTTTTCCCAACTTTCCTACAGAGCAATAATATTCCATTCCATTCACTGACTGTGATTTATTAAGCTATTCCTTAACTGACAGATGTTCATTTTGTTTCTTCGCTTCTGAGTTCTTTCTCTTTGCCTCTGACCTCTTTGGGGGAATATGCCTGGTAGTCTAAGGATAAACATAGTTTAGTGACTGGGGGCTTAGTTCCAAAATGTTTTCCAGAATGTTTTGGACTCATTTCTCACTCTGTTAACAGTGCACTAATGTGCCTTTCTTTCCAGTGCTCCTCCAACAACTGCTATTTTCTTCTCTTGTCATCTTTGACAGTCTGATAGGTATGAATGTGAACTTTGGTTAGTTTTTCATCCAGCTATGAAGCCACTTAATTGTACATGTTATTCAGCCCATACTTCTTCATTTTGTTTACAAGGACACTGTAACAGACTTTGTCACATGCCTCTTTAAAACTTAGTTGTAGTTTCTGATCTACCTGTCAAAAAAAAAGAAAATGAAATTACTTTGGGATGCCTTGTTCTTTGTGACTGAATACTAGTTTTTAGTATTCACCTTTCTATTCTAAGACTCATAAACTATTTTAATATGTTTTAGAATTTTCCTATCAATTAAGACTAATCTATAATTTCTTCAGTCCCCTCTTTTTTAAAAAAAATAGGATATTATTAGCCTATCTCCAATATTTTACCATTACAACCAGCCTCCATGATATCTGAAAATTTTCCAGTGTGTTAATTCCTCAGTCACATCTGTGAGTTTGAGGGGTTTTTTTTTCTTCTTTTCTTTAGTAACCTGGAATTTAATTCCCCTGGCCCTGAACACTTAAGCTCATTTAAGGGACTAAGCGTTCCTCCTCTTTCTTTCCTCTCTTGTGATTCAGTTCCTGCTTCACTGTATTTGTTTTTCCCTCTCTAGTTCAAAGACTGTTCTTTTTAATGGAGAGACAAAAGAGGAGTTGAGTGGCTTTTTTGTTCTCTTTGTTTTCCCTCACTAGTACACCATCTTCACCAAAGGATTCCCTTCCTTTGTCTTTTATCTTCTTACTCCAAATATAGCTTTAAAATTTTTAATTAAAGCCCTTTTTACCATTAAAAAAAACAAAACAAGAAACCTTTGGTTGTGCCTGGAAGTTAATCCTTCATGACCCTGCTCCAGAATATTTGAGCCACTTTTAAATTTTCTTGTATTTGTACTTGATCATTTGTGCCACTTTATATATTTTGTGCACATCCTTTTTAAATATCCTGTATTAAATCAATATCAAATATATGACAGTTCCCTGTGTAGTGACATGAATTTCTTGGGATGTTTTTCCCCTTTCCTTTTTAAATAGGAGTATTTATATTTTATGGTCAGGAATTTTAGAATTCCCTATAACTTTTCAAATATATTCCCTTTTATTGTCTCTATCCAAGAGATCATATCTATCTTTTCCTAGAATTTCAAAAATCTGATTTTCTGACGTCTATTATATAGAATTTTATATGTCAGGAATATGGGAACTATTGAAGGTTCTACTAAATGGGAATTCAGTGCAATTCAATTTTGTCGTTGTTCAGTCATGTCCTACTTCATTACCCCACAAACCATATATACCCCATGGGGTTTTCTTGGCAAAGAAAATGGTTTGCCATTTCCTTTTCCAGTGGATTAAGGTAGAGGTTAAGTGATTTGCTTAGAGTTATATAAGTAGTGTGTATCTGAGGTCACATTTGAATTCAGGTCTTCCTGACTCCAGGTCCAAGACTATGTCCACTGATCCCTCTAGATGCCTAACAATTTAATACAAGAATATTCCCCAATAGAAGGATGACTCAAACATTCTAGAACAATGTTAGAAACACTTAACTTCTACATTGAACTAAGAAGGGAACTGTTGAAGGTTTTCACACAGTGGAGTGACCTAGCAAGTCTATGGCTATGTGAAGCCATATGGCTGTTAGTCTGTTTAAGCCATTTGAGCTTATTGAACCTCAGTTTTCTCATCTATAAAATGGGTTTAATAATAGCACCTACCTGACAGAGTTGTTTTGAGGATCAAATGAAAGAATATATGTTAAATGCTTTGCACAATCTAAAATGCTATACAAATAGAAGTTGTTTTTATTACAATCCTTTGCAATTTCGTCTATTCCAGATATGGTCATTTTCTCTGCCAGGGCAGCTTTCAGTCTTACTGGAATTTACTAAATAAATCCCAGGGAGTTGTTTGAGGCTTTTTAAAGGTTAAATAACTTGCTCAGATAGTAAGTATTAGAGATTTAGTTAAACCGAGGTTTTCCCTGACTCCAAGCCTAGCATTTTCTCTGCCATGACACATTGTCTTTCATATTGAAAATAAGGTCCATCTAACAGGGATGTATAGCATAGGCTGGCATGAGTCAAAACTAGATCAAATGAGGCCATCGAGGAAGTTTTATTAGTACAGAAATCCCAGGCATTATAAGGTCTATACTGGGGTGATGGCAGTGGGAAAAGAGACATTTTGGTAGAAAAGAGTGATGGGACTTGAGGCAAGTTAAATAAGGTAGATGGAAGGAGAGTAATGTCTAAAAGACAGCTCCAAGGCTTTGTGGATTAACTAGGTGGCACCATAGTGCATATATAGCATGCTAGGCCTAGAGTCAGGAAAATTCATCTTTCTGAGTTCAAATCCAGCCTCAGACACTTACTAGCCATGTGACCTGGGAAATTCCCTTAACCTTATTTGCCTCAGTTTTCTCATCTGTAAAATGAGCTGGAGAAGAAAATAGCAAACTGCTCCAATGTCTTTGCCAAGAAAACCTCAAATGAGGTCACAAAGAGTCGGACAAGACTAAAAGACTGAACAAGTTCTGTAGGCTTCATACTTTATCTTTTGTGGGGGCGGAGGGCAGGCTTTGAACAACAACAAGGCTTTGAGCCTATTTCTTTAACTCATTTTAGTCCTAGTTGTATTTTGTATTTCAACAAAGATTGATTGAAAACTGGCTTATGTAAAGACATTGTGATGAGGGGTGCCAATATTTTAGTGCTGTGCACATTATGTATTATTTGTGTTTATTATATTAAATTTGTTTTGTTTACTTTTTTTTTTTGATTGGAAGGTGCCCAAGGGCAGTTCTTTCCTGTGTATTCTCCATGTGATGAGTAAGTGAGCACCTCTTTGACTAACTGGTGCATTTCAAGATGAAAAGGACTACTTAGAATGAAAGTAACTGCAATTTAGCCTGATGGCAGTTGTAGTTTAAATTCATCATTTTTCTGGATCATCTCAAATTTTGGAAATAGCTTAGAAAAATATCGCAGTTTGGAAGAGCCAGGCTTCTTAGTTTCAGAATTCAGAATTCAGATGTTGGGAGTGAGGGGAAGGGGGCGGCTACATCTGATTTTAAAGTCTGTTTTCATAAGGAAAGTTTAAAAGAGACTTTCAATATGGGATTCTCCGTTTGTCACTATGTACTGATTTCCTAAATTTTATCAATTCCATGTTAAAGAGTGATGAGTGACTTTGTTATTTTCCTAATCCAAACTCTAAAACCCTATGTCTGTCACTCAATCATTCAGTCATCAGGGATTTATTAAACACTTAGTATGTGCCAGGCTTTGGGAATACATGAATAGAGCTGCCCCTTTCCTCATGCAGCTTTTTCTATAATAGGAGACAACACAAACCTGTAAAAATATATGCAAACTAAGTATACTCAGCTGTGTGACTTTGGGCAAGTCTCATAACCTTTGTCAGCCTCGGTTTCCTCATCTACAAAATGGGAATAATAGTAACATCTGCTTCATGGGGTTGTTGTAAAGACCAAATGAGATCATGTTTGTAAAGTATAAACCTTAAAGCATTATTTAAATGTTTGTTATTAAGCTATTAAAATCCAAAAACTGCACTAGAGACTTTTATATCTAAAATAAAAAGAAGATGATTAATATAGGGATATAGTAGTACCTCTTCCCTCTTGTAGTTCAGCATTATTTTTTTTTTAATTCTCTTTTATGTACTAATTCAAAATGTATAATCCATTTGGCATTTGGCATGCCATTGTCAGGGAACCTTTCTTTACTACGACTTCATTTGATGGGGGCTCATTCCCTTTTTAGGTAACTGAGCTGGAGTGTGTGAGCAGCCAAGCAAATGCGGTCCATACACACAAGGCTGAATTAAATCAAACAATACAGGAACTAGAAGAAACGCTAAAGAAGAAAGAGGAGGTATTTGCCAACATTCACTCGCTAACAAAATCTCTTTAGGATATTGTGGAACATAGACAGATTATTTAGTGTGCCCCATTATGAAATGTAACGGTGCTCCTATGGAAAATAAGGTTTCTTTCTTTAGGAGAACATTTTTGTAAATAGCACTTTCACTTGAACTTGCTGTCTGTCATAGTCTCTGATCTCATTTGTCACTCTGCACATGTGTTTGACATATCATGAAGCTGTCATCATTCTAAAACTCTGTCCATGCATCTGCTGTGAGAGTGTCTCTAGGAGTAAAAGGAAACCATTAAAAAGTAAATACAGTCAGGAGGCTGAAGCATTCTCAGAGGGTGCCGATCATTGCCAGCCACAAGGTCCCATCATTACCGAAGAAAGAGCCACCACTATCAGAAAGCTGGGAGCATCCCCAGGAGGTCCGAAAGACCAGCATCCCAGCTCTTGGCACAACTGAACCTGAGTCATCCAGGGCAGATGATGGCCTCCCCTGTGGTTATTAAAGATAACCGTGTTAGAAATATATGTGTAAAGAGGGACTCTTCCTAAATGTCAGCATCAGCAAGAGGTTGAAATTATGTTTTCTTAGGCCTGGGTTGGTATTTTCAGGATGCAATAAGGTCACTCCTTTCCTTGATAAAGATTAAACATGGCTAAGGACACTTGATGTTCTGTCTTTTCTAGGAAATAGAAAAATTGAAACAAGAAATTGATAATGCCAGAGAGCTACAGGAACAGAGAGACTCATTGACTCAGAAACTACAGGTGAGGTGTTATACAAATAGTATTCTTTTCTGTTTACTATAATATCATGTATTAAATGTGATTTTGTTTTCCAGAACTTCATTTTCTAGGTTCCCCATCCTTTACTTTTTCCTAGTCCTGTAGGTGGCACAGTGGATAGAAGGCCAAGCCTAGAGTCTGAAGACCTGAGTTCAAATTCAGACTCGGGCACATAGTAGCTGCGTGACCCTTGGCAAGTCACTTACCCCTGTTTGCCTCAGTTTTCTCATCTGTAAAATGAGCTAGAGAAGGAAGTGGCAAACCTCTCCAGTATCTCTGCCAAAAAAAAAAACCAAATGGAGTCAAAGAATCAGACACGACTGAAATGATAGAACAAGAAGTTCTGTAGGTTTTATTCATGTTGTTTTTTCAAAATTTGCATGGTGACCTCATTCAGATAGTATGTATCTTTCATAATCCACTCTAGATAGAACACATATCTATTTACTATCTAAACATGGTTATAAATGCTGATTATTTTCAGAAAATTAATGTTTTGTGATAAGTAAGGACATCATTTGAATTTATATTTTATATCATATTATATTATACTTATTTATATTATATACACAACCAAGAAGTCACAAATATACATGAATTTATATTTTTCACATGTAAGCTAAAAAAAGTTTTGAAGACCTTGATTTTATAGAAAACTAAGACTAATTTCACTCAGCTTGGAAATTGTGCCCATTTGTGGCATCACATTAAGATAATTTTATGTATACTAAATCATGCCATTTATAATGGGAAGGTAGTATGGTTTCAAGGAAAGAGTTCTGGTCTAGAGGAGCTGAATTTGAGCACCAGCCCTGGCAGTAATGAGCTATGTGACCTTGGGGTAAGTCGACCACTCTGTGTCTCAGTGTCCTAATCTGTCAAACACAGGTGAGAATGACTGCATTACATAGAGTTTGTGAGGGGATAACTGTATAGACTTATTGTTAGGATCAAATGAAATCAGGTGTATAAAAAGTTTTACATATAATCAGATTTTGTTATGCCTTCATATAGAAACATTCTTTTTTCCTGCTCTTAATTTGAATTTTTTTTTATGAATTAGCATTAATGGAGAAATGTGCCTCCTAATGTTTGACACTTGTTGCCCCTGCCCAGACCCTGCTTTTGGATACTACATAATTTTGGTTGATATGTAATTGCAGTCCTCCCTGGGCAGCTGCAATCATTTCCATACTCTTCACATTCTCTTATTCCATCTAGAGTCCTGAACTGATCATGGCCAGTTGCCCGAGAACTGTGGATTAGTAGCATGTTGGCATTTGGATCAGGGAACAAAAGAAAGTTTGGGTAGCGGGGTGAAGTGTGATGAATCTGGAGAGAGCCGGGGTTTGAGACAGTCGTTAACAGGTGAGAGAGGGCTTAGGACTTAGGAGATCCTTGAGAAGATAGCCTAGTAGCAGGGCTACTCCACTAAGGAGGCAGGTGGCTGGAAAGAATAACATGAAAGGAGTTATTGCTTCTTACTTCTCCCCCTCCACATTTTTACTGTCTTCCCTACTACAACGAATTGGCTCCTGTATATGTCTCATGTCTGTACTTTTTCTGGGCTGGGGTGGGGGGGGCGTAGGGTGGGGAGAGAGAGAGAGATAAACAGAGAAAAGAAGGGAGAGAGAAAGAAGAGGGAGAGAAATAGCAGAGACAGAGGGAGGGAGGGAAGAAGAGAGAAAAGGGAAGGAGGAAAAAGGAGGGAGTAGGGAGAAGAGAGACAGAACAAAGGGGTAGGGAAAGAGGAGAGAAAAAGAGAAGGAAGGAAGGAGAGAGAAAGGAAGAAAAGAAAAGGGGGAGGGAAAGAGAGCAGAGAGGGAGGGAAAGAAGGAGAAAGGGAGAGAGGAAGAGAGACACACAGAAAGGGAGAAAGTGAATGGTTTATTAAGCACTTGCTAGGTGGAGATACAAGTAAAAGCAAACACAGTTCCTTCCCTCGAGGCACTTAGATTCTAATGGAGGAAAACAGTACATAAAGTGGTTCTGGAAAGTTATGGTGAAAAGGGAAGAAAAGATTGTCTGAGCATGGAAGCATGTTGAGACTACAGGAAATGTTAGTGTTGTAGAGGCCTGGTTCTAAGCTGGAGAAGGCACAGAGGCTCACCCTGTCCTTCACAGAAGTCGGGTAGAAGTCAAATTTCTGGTGGAGTAGAGATGGTTAGAGAGTTGGGCCGTGGCAAGGAGAACATAGGAAGTGACAATGAAAAGTGACGACCCATATATAATTGTTTTAAACTTCTCCTGGTTCTTGAATCTATAAGGTACCTGAAGTATTTACCACAAATCATAGTCATGGGCCAGGAAGGGACCAGGAGAACTTAAACAGTATAAGACTATAAGTCACACTTTTCAGGCAGCACCACACTGAATCTCTCCTGTTAACTTGTTGGATGATGTGAGCATCCATACCATCTCAGCTCTGAAGGGAAAATATGGTAGGTTTTTTGGAATAGATTTTCATTAAAGACATCAATCACTTCTCAATTTTAAAAGAAACCCTCATAAATAAATAACCTTACCATAAAAAGTTAAGCAATATCTCTGATACAGCAATTGTAGCTGACAGCTCATATAACATTCTACTTATATTTAAATATAGTGGGGTTTTGCCTTTTGAAATTATCTCATGTCATCTCTGATCATTGGTTTTGCAGTCATTGAATTTAACACTTAGGGACTGAAATTATCATTACAGATTCAGATATCTTTTCACTCTTTATATAGACTAACTTCAGCGTATATATATATTCATCTGGAACATCTTTGAAGTGGGAGAGACATGTTTCAGAGGCCACAAGGAGGAGTTCTAAGATAGTAGATCTTTTTTTGTTTTGTTTTGTTTTTTGGGTTTTTTTTGTTGTTGTTGTTTATTTTGCCTTTTGGAGGGCAATTGGGGTTAAGTAACTTGCCCAAGGTCACACAGCTAGGTTTTTATTTGTGTGTGCATTAAGTGTCTGAGGTCAGATCCGAACTCAGGTCCTTCTGAGTCCAGGGCCGGCATTCTACTCGCTGCACCACCTAGCCGCCCTAAGATAGCAGATCTTATGAAGAGTCTGAATCACTCTGCAAAATTTCAATCTAATATGAGTGAGTTCATCAGTTTTTCCTTGGCCCCACTACAACAGCATTACCTTACTAAATAAAATTTCCACTATGGCCCCCACTATAGTTCATAATTATGCTCCAAAATAAAGATAATCGATTCACTGGGGTCCCAAAGATAAAGGTTTTTTTTTTTTTTCCATTAATCCTCCTAGTATTACAATACAGAGGTCATCTTTTCTTCTCAAACCCTCTCCAATATTTAACTTCCCTATTTCTTTTGATGTTGATGCTTTATCATCCTTCCAGTTGTCCAGGAATATAACCTTGAGGTCATCCTCAGCTCTTCCCTTTTTCTAATCCCCCCATATCTAATTAGTTGCCAAATCTTATAGATTCTCCCCCCAAAACATCTCTGACATCTCTCCTTTTCTCCACTCCCTAGTTTAGCACTCAGCACCTCTCCCCTGGTCTCCCCCTCCCCTTTTTTTTAAAGTAAGTTTTTATCAATATCTTCTGTTACTTATGTCATTATATTTATCCTTGGTATCCTTCGCCTCCCAGAGAGCCACCCCATATAACAATAACAAACTGTATTTTTTAAGAGGAAAAAGTCAGTACAACTGATCAATACATCCCCAAAAGTCTGAAAACACATGCAATGTGTTAACAACCTGTAGACCTCCTACCCCACAAAGGAGTGGGGCTCAACTGTCTTCTCATGTATCTTCATTTAAGGCGAGCTTGAGCTTTATAGTTTGGTTATATTCGCTCTTGACTTTTTTAGTGTGTGGTTGTTGAGCATGCTGTCTTCCTGACTCATCTTATCTTATACTGCATCAGTTCATGTAAATCTTCCCATGCTTCTCTGTATGAATCACATACATCACTCTTATAGCAACATTCCGTTATATTTACCACACTGTGTTTAGCCATCCTCCAATTGATGGGTTTCTACTTTGCTTCCACCAAAAAAAGTGCCACTCATATATGGAGGACTTTCTTCTTATCATTAGCTTCCTTGGGAGATGAGCCCAGTAATAGTCTTTGGGAAATGGCACTTAAGTGCCCTTCAGTATCATTGTCAGGCATGGTGATGATGAGGATGAGGATGGCAATGACAGCTGGCATTCATATAACACTTTAAGGCTTACAACACACTTTGCATTTCAGCCTCACAATAATACTGTCAGTCAGCAAGCATTTATTAAGCTTCTACTATATGCTAGGCGCTATGTTAAAGCACATTTTACAGATATGTAAAACAGACTGAAAGAAAGTATGACTTGTCCAGGGTCACTTGGATAGTAAGTATCAAAGGCAAGATTCAAAATCAGGTCTTCAGACTGCAGGCACCATCTAGCTGCTTTACATAGACTAGAAAGGAAGGGAGGTGGGGGCGAAGAGGGATAGGATCTAAGCTACGGCAAAAAGAAAGCTAGTAGGATAAAATCCAGGAAGGAACAAGGGAAGAGTAAGGAAGAAGAGAGGAACATAAAAGGAAAAAGTGCATCAAGTGGGGAAAGAGAAAGCCAAATGAAGCAATTGGCTATCAGTACTGATCCTTGGCCATCAGCTGCTTGAATGCCTTAGGAACATTTTCTTTCTAAAACTGTTCTCTGGAATGCATTAAAAAAAAAAAAAGAAAGGAAATGGCTTGGGGAGGATGTTGCTTCTTGAGGTAGCTGCCAAATGTATAATTGTGGGTTCTACCTGGCTGATCCTTGCCTTGAAAGAGTTCACGGGTTTGCCAGGATCAGTGAGAAGAACAAGAGCTTTTCAGTTTTTTCCAGAAGTCTTCAGAGAACAAAATGGGTGGTGTCCCTCCTTGTTCACAAGTACAATTACATGGAGTCTTTTTTTCCCCCTGTTTGGCACCTTCTTCCTTCTGCTTGCTTGCTTGTGCTGGCAGGCAAGCCAGCAGGATTCTTGGTCATGAGTAGAAGTTTGTCATTTGATCATGGAGCGTCTTTCTTACCCCAAGTTCAGAAACGTGATGAGTTTAGCTTGTGAGCTTGTAAATATTGTACTGGTTTCAAGTTCTGTTCTTCTTTTACTATCATCTTAAGGGCTATTCTAGTGAAAGCGATTACAAAGCCATCTGGTAAACTCCTAACTCTGAATACTTGAAGAACAAATGGAGATTCATTGGGTTCATTTGTATTTCACTGCAGCTGCTTCATCTCTTCCTTCATTTTCCCAGTCCTTTAGCTGCTGATTGCCGACATTCCTTGAAATTGTTTTCATTGATATTTCAAGGCCTTAGGACTCTCAAGAAAGTCCTTAGAAATTGTAACTGAATCTTAAATATTTGTGTAGACTTTTTCTTTCCATAGGACAATATGAAAAGACGGCACTCCAAAGGACACACAACCCAGCATGGACTTTATTTTGGTAACAAATGAGACTGTGAGAGAACACAATCCTAATTATAAGACTCAGGAGCCCACATTTCTTTAGGTTCAAGTGCTTTCGTGATTGCATGCTTTCTTATCAGTATGTTTTTCTTCTAATCAATTTTTTGTAGATGAAATTACTAATGTCTTAGATCAGATAGGTTTATTTAGGTCAGGAGTTCTTAATTTTGTGTCATTGACTCTTTGGGCAGTCTGGTGAAGCTTATGGACCCCTTCTCAGAATAATGTTTATGAGTACATAAAACACATATGATTACAGGGGAAATCAAAGGTTAGTAACAATAAAGATAGGATTTTTTTTTCCCATTCAAATTCATGGATCCCTTCAACTCTATCCATGGACCACAGGGTAAGAAACGCTGAATTAGGGGTTACACTGAACTCTTTCTTATCCTCGATAACTTGTTCATTTCTACATTTAATTAATCCCTAGATTAAGTAGATGGATCCCTGTATGCTTTTATGTCCTTTTAAATTTATGTGTGATTTTTTAAGATAAGGGGGTACCTTGGTTCTCACCTAGTACAAAAATGAGCTTTCCACAAGGGCTAATCACCTCTTTTTTCCATTGACAGATTCATGTGGACTCATGAGCCCTTTAGTTAGGATTGTGTTTTCCCTTAGTCTTTTTTGTTATCAAACTAAAGCATCTGGTCCATATTGGACTGTGTGTCCTTTGGGGTGCTGTCTTTTCTTATTAGCCTATGCAAAAATAGATAAATAATTAAAATGTTTAAGAGTTAAATACAGTTTTAAATGCTTTCTTGACAATTCTAGAATTGATTCTGATTTTGATTAAGGAGATCTTTTTTTTACAGACTTCCTGTAAGACTTTCCTTTTGATCAGAACCAAGTTTGTCTTTGCTGAACTGTAGGTCATCAGGAGCTTTTACTGCCTTCCTGCCATGGTTTTATTCTCTAGTTTGCATTCTTTGCTTCATTTTTAGTAGAGATACTTTTCATACGCAGTCTTGGTCATTCAAGCAGGGCATAGGACAGCACTATATGATGATTTTCAGACTCCCCTCTTTTCCTGGACCACCATGAAGCCAACAAGTCCAATAAAGAAGGCTTTTTGTTTGTTTGTTTGTTTCTGAACAGGGAAAAGTTTAGAGTGTGTATGGACATGTTCACATTTAGCATATGTTGTTTAACAACTTTTCAAGAGCCTGCCCTGATTGTGGAGAAACAAAATGAAAACTGTGGAATTCTTGATCAGAAAGAAGATATCCAGTATAAAAGAATCGTGACTCATTTTAGGGGAGATCATCTCAGCACCATCATTTAAGTCCAGATTGCTCAAAAGATTACTGTGTCCAATATGATTGATTTGTGATTTTAGAGAGGTTGGGAGGTAGGCCCTAATAGGTCACTGAGTTTGAAAGAGTCAAGTCTGTACTGACAGTAACTAGGTGGCACAGTAGATAGAACATTGGACTTGGAGTCAGGAGGACCTGACTTAAGATAATTGTTGACTGTGTGAATCTGGATAAATCATTTAAACTCTATTCTCCTCAGTTTCCATATCTGTAAACTGGGCGTAGGGCAGCTAGGCATCACAATGGATATAGTAGTGGATCTGGAGTCAGGAAAACCTGTCTTCTTGAGTTCATATCTAGTCTCAGATCTGTGTTACTGTGACCAAGTCACTTAACTCTGTTTGCCTCAGTTTCCTCATCTGTAAAATAGGCTGGAGAAGGAAATGGCAAACTACTCCAGTATCAAATTGGGTCACAAAGAGTTGGACATGACTGAACAAAAGTGGGTTTAACGATAGCACCTACCTCCCAAAATTGTATTAAGGATCAAATGTAATATTTGTAAAGTGCTTTGCAAACCTTAAGGGGCCACATAAATGCTAGCTGTTGTTGTGGTGGTGGTGGAGGTGGTGATGGCGCTGATGCTGATTCTGATGATGATTCCAGCAAACCAGGATGAGAAGTACAAATTAAGTCTAAAAGTTACCCACTCCTTGGGGCGGCCAGGTGGCACAGTGAATAAGAGCGCCAGCCCCAGAGTCGGAAGGACCCGGGACTGGTTCCAACCTCAGAAAATTAGCACCCACACATAAATAACTAGCCATGTAACCTTGAGCAAGTCACTTAACCCCAATTGCTTAAAAAAAAAATTTACCCATTCCTGACCCTACCTAAGCTAGAAGCATCATTGTTAATATCTATCCATCTAATATGCAGAAATCTCTTCAAAGTCCCCTCACAGACTAGGAGAGAGAGAAATCCTAACCCCCCACCCATTTCAGCCCAATTTATGACACATTCTATAAGTGACCTCTTCCCTTTCCTTCTCTAAACAAAAATGAAAGGTTCTGTGTGCTAACAACATAGCTTAAAAAGAAGTAAAGCAAAATTCTGCCTTTTTATGAGGCTGAATAACAACAGTCTAGCATTGGTAGTATCATGCTTCCACCAGTGTAGGGGGCAGAAAGAGTTTGGTTGAGGGGAAGTGGTCGTAACTGGCCCTCATCCTTGTGTGACTGGAGCCCTTTTGTCCTCAGCTCCTCCCATAGGGAGACTCTCTTTAATCAACACCCTCAGTCCCACCTGTTGGGGAATGGGCTTCCTGGTAAGCCTGCTGCATAAGTTAGAACAATGGGAAAGGGGAAGATTGTCTGAAGCTCTACCATGTCTACCAGATACGACCCCCACCAAGCTGCTGGCCTCATTCTCCATCCCAGAGGGTTCAGTTTCACTTGATCTTCTCTGTGTTTGAGAAGCTATAAAAATAGATCATCAGTAACATTTCTTTTTCTGTCTAGTTTTGAGCTCCCAGCTAGAGAAAATCCTAGAGATTAGAAAGTCAGTAGGTATCTGTCTGTCTGTCTGTTTCTCTCTTTCCCTGTCATTTCCCTCTCAGTCACCTCTGATCAATGGACCAACAAAGCAGGTGTTAACCACAGTTTTATCTTTGTACCAGGTTTTAGAGACAAGGTGACCAGAAGCATGAAATAAACTTTAAAGAAACAAAAATAAGTCTTGGAATGAATATATGCTTTCCTGGGAAGGAAGAGGAGAGAAGGGGGATGGAGTCACCATCTCAGATCTTGTCCTGGCAAATTCAGTGAAATAATCAGCGCTGAAACTCCTCTTGGTCCCTCAGCATCCATTACTGGCCTCATCCCAGTGGCTCTGTTCCCCCTTCCATGGAAGTTATTCTCTGCAGCTTCTGCTGGTCACAGTCTCTCCATACTCTGCTTAGTTCCCCTTGAGGCTGTTCCTCTCTCATCTAGCACAGGTCCCTTGCTCCCAGGGGTGGCAGCAATGGCCATGGCACCACCAGAAGCCACAGTGAAGTGGGAGGTCTGGCCCCCCTTCTCATGTGGCCTCTCCTCTTCTCCTGCCCTTAGGAATGAGAGAAGCTAAGTCCTCTTGGAGGTTAGGCAGTCAGCACTAGGCCCCAGTTAAGGCAGTATTGCAAACTGTCCAGTGACCAAAAGTACAGTCAGAAATGCACACACTTCCCTTGGCGTCTTGAGCACAGTCAGCTTTCTGGGCACAGTCTCCGTTTTTCTGCAGAATTGCCCCATTTTGCCAGCATCAGCCTTTCCCTTTGTCTCACTGATGGTGCCATTTGGGGCCTGGGTTCTGGCCTTGGAGAAAGGAATCATGGCCTGCCTTCTCGGTGCTTTCTTAGCCTTGGGCTGTCTCCCCAAGCATCTCCTTCAGCCTTTCTTCTAGACGTGGTGGCCACACTGGGGAGTTGCTTCCTTCTCTCCCTCTAGTTCCTTTGCTTCATATTCATTACAACCATATCCAGACTTTATATTTGCATACTAGATATGGAACCTATGTATTTTTGATAGGAAGAAAAAGAATAATAGATATATACCAAGAGAATAAGTGTATAGTGGGTAGAGTGCCAGGTCTAGAGTCAGGAAGACTCGTGTTCCTGAGTTCGGATCTGGCCTCAGACACTTACTAGTTGTATGACCCTGGGCAAGTCACTTACCCCTGTTTGCCTCAGTTTCCTTATCTGTAAAATGAGCTGGAGAAGGACATGGCAAACCACTTCAGTATTTGCTAAGAAAACCCCAGATGGGATTACAGAGAGTCAGATATGAGTGAAACGACTCAACAGCAACAACCAAGAAAATCCCTTCGTTATGTAAATCTCTGGTTTAGGCTTCTAATTCAGGCCCTTCCCCAGAACTGCTAGTCTTTATTTCCTTTTTTTTTTAATATTTGGTTTTGATTTTGATTTTTTGTTTGCCTTCATGTGGAATTCCTTCTAAGTTATATAGTGGGCAAAATGTGGACAAAATGGAGGGCTAGAAGCCTGGATAGCCCAGAGACCGGATAGTTAGTCCCTTGGATAATTGAATTGGCACATCTTGTGTAATAGTAATATATACCCAGGAGAAGACTATTTATTTTCATTATATGGATGTGCCTCTGGCCTACTAGCCTGCAGGAGAAATTTTTTACTGTAAAGCCTCACCTTCATTCTGCTGTAAATACTTTCCTGTAGGAATAGGATGAATAGAGAGAACTAGTCAGTGAGGACAAGTGAGTGCACCAGGAGGTTTAGTATTCCTTAGGATCAGCTATCTGAAACATCTGCTTCAAACTAATCAATAAAAATAGGTCACAAGAAATCGAGATAAACTCTTTAGAACCACAGTTCTGCTTTTCTTTGGTTTTCCTTTCTCATATTAACCAACTGCATATCCTAAGGAAAGGGAATGTGTTGTACTTTCCTACGTTGTAATTTTTCAGAGTCTGAAATTCTTTGTTTTCATCCGAGACAGAGAAATAAATTAGAATGCTCATTAGCCTACGGAAACTTTTTCTTGCTAAGAACATGTGATTTGTTTGAATCAGAATTATGGGGCACCTTTAGAAGTCAGCTATTGTATCCTTCTCACTCTAGGTTTTCATTTAAATTAGCTTTATAAACAAACGGCTTGTCTATTCACTAGAGGACCTCAATAATTACTGCTCTCTTCACTTGTTCACAACACCTCTTGCTGGGTTACACTGATTAATAAGGCCAGGCTACTTAGCTTAAGACTGAAAAAGTAGGCTTCTGGCTCCCCTTGTTAAATGGTGGGTCTCTAGGAGATGCATGGACCAGCAGGGTTTTTGTTGGTGACAGTGGGGAGGGGGATCAGAGCAGGGGAGGGCAGGGATGGAAAGAAGAAAAATTTGTCTTGCATTTCCTATCTTCTTCACACTGCATACTTTGACTATTTCCCCTACGCAGAGACCCATATGGGGCATCCAAGACTTCGATCCACAGTACCAGTATCTGGAATGGGAGATAGTTCCTCCCCACAGTAGTTCAAAGACAACCACCCTCCCTCCATAGTCCTACACTGGCCTTCACTGCATAGCAGGATACCATTTCCTCAGCCACCTCCAGGGAGCATTTCCATCTCTTTCGCTATGACATCTTTCTTCCAGGAGGAACCTTTCTTTCCAAACCCTCCAGTAGGAGTGTGTATGACTCCTTCTGCCTTCACAACTGCCCCCACACAGTCATATTATGTTCTCAGCCACTGTTCCCCATCTCGCCAAAGGTTTTGCCCAAGTGGACAAATTCCTAATCAGGGCTTTCTTTTTGCAGAGTTTTGATAATTTGCTTTTATGAAAGACTGTGTTCTTCATTTCATTCTCTGTTCCTCACTTTCTCCAGTGTTTGGAACTTTGTTCATAACAGTAACAGTTCCATGTAAAAGTCAATTAAGCAGAATGTCTTAGTTCATGTGGCCAGGAAGATGAGGGAATAGCTTGTTTCTGCATTTCTGTCTGTCCTAAAATCTCAAAAGAAGGAAATAGATTCCAAATGTAGCTAAATTTACCAAGTAAGAAGACACTAATGCTTGATAAGGTAAAAGCCTCATGAATAATAACTAAGAATATCAGCATTTAAAGGTGTGCTGTCCTTTTCCCCGCCCCGTTCTGTGTGCCGGGTGAAGCCAGAACAAGTAATTGTATAAGCATAGATTCCAGAGGTCGAATCTGGAAGGGGCTTTGTCTGATTTTCCCACAGCAGACACACAGTCTGACTCCTCCACATTCACGTAGTCTGTAAGAGTCATCAAACATTAATTCTTCCCAACCACATGAAGGAAAGGGTGTCAGCTTGGGTGATGACTGGGAAAGGTGACTAGAAACCTAGCTGGAGTTACTCCTTTGACTACAGTGTTTACTCTGAATTTTATACCCACCACAGTTCAAGAAGAATGAGAATAAGGTGGGACTAGGTGGCGCAGTGAATAGAGCACTGGCCCTGGAGTCAGGAGGACCTGAGTTCAAATCTGGCCTCAGACACTTAACACTTACTAGCTGTGTGACCTTGGGCAAGTCACTTAACCACGATTGCCCTGCCCCCCCCCTCCAAAAAAAAAAAAAAGAATGAGGACACCCAGTCTAAGGGTCTGTGTAGAGGAAAGGATACTGAAATAAGGGAATAGCCAGGAGGGAGAGGAGAAGCCAGGTATAAATGAGACAAAAACAGAAAGACAATAATTCTAAGAGAAAGAGACTGGAATATGCCTAGAGAAAGACTCAAAAACAAAAAAAAAGTGTGAAAAAATCCCCCAAAGACCATAATTAAACAAGTATGAAGTTGTGTCCTTGAGGCAGTTTATGGGAGGTAGAGTAGACAGAGTGCTGGGCCTGGAGTCAGGAAGACTCAAGGTCAGATCTGGCCTCAGACTAGCCTTTTGACTGGCCAGGTCACTTAATCTCTGTTTGCCTCAGTTTCTTCAACTATAAAATGGGGATAATAATGGGACTTATCCCTCAGGATTGATGTGAAGATCAAATGAGATAATATTTGTAAAACTGCTTAGTTCAGTGCAAGATACTTATTAAATGCAACATAAATGCTTATTCCCTCCCCCCCACCATGAAGGAAAATGACCTCCAAAATTTCATGCCAGTAAAAAAGAGAATTCTGTGGATTCCCCAAAGATCCTGGAACAATAACAAGAAATTCCATAATGGTTCAAAAGTAATACAAGACTATTTTTAAAAGATATGAGATGGAAATTAAATTGGAAATCTGCTCCAATTTAATAAAGACAAGTTGCAGAGTGGACAACTTAAAACTTATAGTGGACAATCTCTCTAAACTAGGAGTCACTAAAAAAAATAATGACAGATTTGG
Organism: Gymnobelideus leadbeateri; assembly: GCA_011680675.1. Classification (NCBI taxonomy): domain Eukaryota; kingdom Metazoa; phylum Chordata; class Mammalia; order Diprotodontia; family Petauridae; genus Gymnobelideus; species Gymnobelideus leadbeateri. Next base: position 25,246 of record WOXC01003742.1, read on the forward strand.
ACCTCAGAATTACAGAAATGAAAGAAAGTTTAGTCCCCCCCCAAAAAAAGAAAGAAAGGCAAAATCTTTGAAAGAATACATGAATTCTGTACAAGCCGAAGTAATTGACCTTGACAGAAAGATGTGCAAAGATAACTTAAAGATCACAACTCTCCCAGAAAAAAATATAAATTTTAAAACTTTGAATACCACACAGTAGCAAATAATAGAAAACAATTTAATCAAGAAACTTTTAATAAGACAAGTAAATGGATGAGGAAGAGGGGAAGTCTATGGGAATAAACTAAGATCAAAGTGTTGGCTTAGAAGGAACCATTAGAATCAATACAAAAGAGAGAAAAACATGAATATAGCAATCTGTGATGTATGAAAAGTCTGAGAGATATAATTTCTGGGTAACTAAAAGTCACTTTATTAATTATGGCTAGCAGTAATTAATAAAAGAAGTCAGTGGTACTCTTGAGGATCAAAGACAAACCTTGGAGGACATTGAAAAACTTATAAAGCCTTTGGAAAAGTGGGTGTTCCCAATAGGCAGAAATCAACACTGGTTGGTTAACAATTAATGAGAGAATGAATATTGTAATAAGAGTTGGGCTTATTCTAATGAAGGGCTAGGGGAATGTTATTCTGATCTCTTAGACAAAGAGAGACTCATCTCAAGCCAGACCACTCCCGCCTCGAAATCTATATAAAAGGTTCTATCTTCTACCCAGTCCTTGAAAATGAACAGTGGTGGCATAAGAATTCCACTTAGGTAATGTGGTCTCTGTGTGGAAAATTCTTTGGTTAAGGTCAGAAATGCCCTTCAGAAGCTGGACTTTGAGGAAATAGAAAGGAAAAAAAATCTAGATCCCTTTATATTAATTGGTTAATTAATTAATAATTATATTAACTTATTAATATGATGTTAATTATATGATATGATTATATATTATAATATATAATTGTATGTTATAATATATTGAATTAATTAATGTGTTGATATAATATATTAATGTAATTAATTAATTGATATTAATCAATGTAAGAGAATCATTTCTCCTGAAATGGTTTTAGAATTGTATTAGGTCACTTGGGGAGGGGGGAAAGAGAAAGACAGAAATAAAGGGTGACTCCTTGGACAAATCTTTGTGAAGTTACATTATATAAAGTTTAGATAAGAAGGGTATAAGGACATTTCTCTGACAGACCTCACATAGGCAATAAGTGGTCTCCAAAAGAAGGGCAATTTGAGATACACATATATACATACGTGCCATACATACATACATATACAAACACATACATCTACATACATATATAAAAGCAGATGTGTCGATCTAATTTGGAGAACATAAAATTTGGATTTTGAATAGACCCAAAGCAAGACCTGAAGGAACACAAAATAAACACTAGGTGGGACTCAGGCTTCCCTGGAGCATCTCTGAGTTCTACGGTAAACTTTTTGGCTTAAACCATTTTCTAGCCAGTTTCAAACAATTTCAAACAGTTTCTAGCTAATTTCAAACAATATTAATAATGATAAATAATAATCCACAATTTAATATAATTTAATAAAAATATATGAAATAGTAGAAAGGATACAAAAATAAAACCCAACAATTTGTGGAATACAAGAACTACATAAAAAAACTGAAGCCCGTGTATGGAATAAAAATGAGAAACTGAAATCAAATTACTATGTATCGGGTGATTCCAAATAATCTAGAGTTAGGGTAGTGTTATCAGGCAAAACAAAAATAAATTCATGAAGTCAAAGGAGATAATTAGGGAAATTATGTCTGAAGATTTCAAAAACAATGAAACCATACCTTAGTGTTAAACATATGCAGCAAATTGATAACAGCTAAATTCCTTAGTGAGAAGTTAGCTGCATTACAAATATATCTAGATAGATAGATATCTTGACCAATAACTGTAACAGACTTTAATATTTCGACTTCTGAGCTGGATGAATATAACAAAGATAAACAGAAAAGCAAATCATAGAAACAATTAAAAGCTTTTTGGAAAATAACCGTTATATGGACACAACATAATTTTTGAGATACAGCTAAAATAGTCCTTGGTAGAAAAATTATCTCTGAAAACCTCCATTAACAGGATAGAAAAAGAAAGGATTAATGATCTACTGAGTGTGTAATTTTTAAAACCAAGGAAATAATGAAGGCATCTACATGGCACAGTGGATAGAGTGATGGACCTGAGTCAGGAAGACCTGAGTTCAAATCTAGCCTCAGCCACGTAATAGTTGTGTGACCCTGGGTCACTTAACCCTGTTTACCTCAAGTTTCATAATCTGTAAAATGAGCTAGAAAAGGAAATGGCAAACTACTCTAGTGTTTTTGCCAAGAAAACCCCAAATGGGGTCCCAGAGAGTCAGACACAACTGAAATGACTGAACAACAAGGAATTAATGTATTATGAAACCCAAAATGAGCGCCAAATAAGAAATATTGAAAATTAGTGGGAAAATAGCTACAATGGAAAAGTGACTCTAGTCAGAGAGCTAAAAGTTGGTCCTTTAATAAGGCTAACAATCAATAAACCTCTTGGCTAAACTGAACCAAAAAATAATAATAAAGAGGAAAATCAACCAAAATAAAAATGAAGTGGCTTTACAATAAAGAAGAAATAAAAATAATTGTTAGAGCCTTCTATGTAAAATTGTATATACCAGCAACACTGATAATTTTAAAGAGGCCGATAAAGAGGTACCTACAAAAACACAAGATACTCAAATTAACCTAACCTGAATCTGATCTTAACCTAGTCTCTGACAGTCAAATTGAACAAATCATAAAGAGCTACCAGTGATAAAACTCTGATTCCAGCAAATGTTTAGATGAATTCTGTCTAACTTTCAAAGAACAATTAAAACCCATTCTCTAAGAACAAAAAAGTGTACTAGTTAATTCATTTTATGAGAAGACTGTATGAGGGACAGATAGAGTTAAGAAGCAGAATCGTATACCGATATCACTAAGAAGTACTGATACAAAAATATTAAGTAAAATCTTAGCAAAAAAGACTATGGCAATATAATTCCCTATGACAAAATTGGGTTTATACCTGGAATTCAAGAAACAATAAGTCTAATAGTATCCAAATCTAAAACAACCAAAACCAAATGATAATAGCAATATGCAGTAAAAATAAAACCCTTTACAAATTACAATAATAATAATATCTAACATTTAAGGTTTGCAAAGTGCTTTACAAATGTTATCTCAGATTATCCTCTCAACAATCCGAGGAAGTACATGCCCATTTTACAGATGAGGAACCTGAAGCACCAAGAGGTTAAGTGACTTGCCCAGGGTCACACAGCTAGTAAATATCTAAGGCTGGATTTGAATTTCTTTACTCCAGGTCCAATGCTCTGTCCACTGCATCATTTAGCTGTGTCACTTAGGTGGGATCGATTTCAGGTCAGGGGGTGTGGGCGGGGGTAGGGGATAGGGGCTGGATAATGAGTCCAGTTTTGTGTGTGGTTAGTTTGAGATGCCCATGGGAATCCAGGTGTAGAATTGTTCTCCTTCTCAGACTGTGTCTTCTGCAGCATATTGAATGTACTGATAATAAATGATACTGTTATAATAATAATAATAATGACTATAATTAACATTTACATATGTTATATAACATTTACATATATGAGCCAACATTGTGCTAACTATTTTATTAATATATTTAAATATACAATTATTAATTATGATCATAATCTCATTCAATCCACAATCACTCTGGGAGGGAGGTGGTATCCTCTTTTTACAGTTGAGGAAACTGAGGCAGACAGCAGTAGTGATTTACCCAGGCTCACCCAGTTATGACCTGTTTGAGGCTGGATTGGAACTCAGGGTCTTTCTAACTCTGTCCACTGTGCCACCTCGCTGAGAGTTAACATTACCCAGTATGTCAGCACACTCATTATATTACAGAGCTCGTAGTTAAGCTAAGAATGAAAAATGTGTGAGAGAAACTACTTAGTTACTGCTAAACATTTGTTATATCCAAATATCATGGTGAAACATAACTTCACTTCCCTGTCCAAAATGGGGCATGCGGTGCTGAGTCTCTAGTTCTCAAGGCACACCTCTGTATTAGGTAACTCAACTCTTCCTCTGTCTTTTCTTGCTTAACCTTCTTCCCTCCTCCTCCCTAAGTGCAGACATCTCTCAGTCATTCTCTGATCTTCCCTTTCTCTCCTGCCTCTGCACACTTTCCCAGACTGTCAGCCATACTAAGAACAGACTTCTTTCACATTACCTGTTGAAAGGGTACAGCTCAGGTGCCAACTTCTCTAAGGAGCTTTCTCCAGTCCTCCTAGCCCAAAGTCTTCTCCCTCCTCAAATTTCTCCTGTGTTTTTTTTCTTTGAATCTCCCTTTTGTGTTTAATGCATGTATCAGAGTATTCAAGTACATGTATTTCTCTCCCCTGTTAGATTATAAGCCCCTTAAAGAAACTTGTATTCATTTTCTCTCTAATACCTAACAGTGCCTTAAAAATAAATGGCTATCTGATAATAGATGTATATATTATGGATCAAATTAAATATGGAGATAATTTTCTATGGTAGAATGCCATGGGGGAGTGTGGGAATTGGGGAAGAGGGAATAGTCTTCCTGGAATGCCAGGCTGCCTGTTTGATGGAAGCCATAGATATGTTCTAGCCTCATTGGAACCATTTCTGGCATCCTTCTCCTGTGCCCAAACTAGTAAAGTAGCAAAATTGCCCGATTTGTGTTTCATCTCCTCTCTCTTTGCCCTGTCTTAGCTGTCAAAGGCAGGTGGCAAAATGAGAGCAAGAAATAGAACTTTGTGCCTTGTATCTGAGAAAACAGACAAAAAGTGGTAAGAGAAACGAGATAACGTTATCTTTCAAAATGATATTTCTATCCATTTGGCAATTTTAATTTTGGCTCTATAACCCAAAAATATTCCTGAAGTGATCTTTCAAAATCTAGATAAGTGATCCACCTCAGTTTAAATGGTCTTGCTTTATTTTATTTCTTCCAGTTAAGTTCTGTTACATATTTTCCCTGAAGAAACAGATAGAAAGCTGACCTCAGAATCTGTAAAACCTAGGTTTAGATGCCTCCTCTTAACACCTTGGCTGTGTGACCTTGGGAAAGTCACTCTTAGCAACTCACTAAGACTGAAATTGCAGAAAAGATCCCAACCTGTATTCAGTAGAAGGAGTTTTCCTCACCTGAGAATTCCTCTTATGAATAAAATCACAGGACTTGTCCTTCTCCCTTCTCCCCTGTTCTTTACTGAACTTTTGATGTCAGAACCTCTTTGAATCTTGATGAGAAGCTAGAAAAAGAATTATATGCTTTTCACCTGACCTCCTTAAGTGATATGGACTCAGTCCTAATAAATCTATGTCTAAGTTTGAATTAACATCTTGCACTTCTTTCTCTAAAGGAAGTAGAAATTCGAAACAAAGACCTGGAAGGACAACTCTCTGACCTAGAGCAGCGCCTGGAGAAAAGTCAGAATGAGCAGGAAGCTTTTCGCAATAATTTGAAGACACTTTTAGAAATTCTTGATGGAAAAATATTCGAACTAACAGAATTACGAGATAACCTGGCCAAGCTCCTAGAATGCAGCTAAAGGACCTGGGATTTCAGTGCTGATCCTTTTCAAGACGTGCTGTCTCTTCTTCATAGGACTACCTTGGGCTCTGCATCAAAGTTGCACAAAATTAGGATATTACTCCTCCGCAAGGAGGACCTATTTGCAAATTGGAATAGGATATTTCAGTGTACAATTTAGATTTCAGCTTGTAGCTAGTTAAAAACAAAATGAAAAACTTGAACTACAAATTACCTCCTTGTACATTATTGGCCATAGTTAACTAGAAAGCTATTCATAGTCATTTGATGCAATCCTTTTCTGATATTAGCCAGTGGGAGAATTAGCAGTGTCTGGGTCACATCCTCCCTTTTTTTTGTGTTGGACACAGTTGTAGATTATCTGCTTTTTAAATTTATTTATTTAAAATATCTAACTGCTGTGTTTTGTGCAAAAAAAAAAAAAAGCAAACAACAAACAAAGCCCAAACTTAGTGATGAAAGCCCTGTGTGTTTTTTTTTGTTGTTGTTGTTGATGTTGTAACCTTAATGATTTCTCAGGATATTTTGCACTGTTGGGAAGCAGTGCCTTTACCAATTAATTCTTGCCAGGAGTGAGAGAGAAATGCATCTTTAATTGAAACACAGATAATATAACTGCTTGTATAGAGTTCTTCCCTTTTTTTATACTGGAAGATGTTCACTCTTGTTCACTCTGGTGTTCTATGATACTGTCCAGTGTATGGTTTACTTTTCCATATTGATTCCATGTATTTAGGATAAGATATCGTCTCCCATTTTATTACACATTTTAAAGCCAACAAATGAAGGCAGCTGAGTCCCTCAGAAAAAATTTCTTTTTAAATTTCTGATAAATTTGACATACTGTACTGAAATATAACAACCAGCCGTCAATGGTCTGGTCTGTCTAGCAATGTTAAGGATATTTACAAAATATGCAGTTACATTAAGATGTTTTATTTATATATTTTGCAAGAAATATTTTCTGAATGATCAATGCATTTCAATTTTAAGTGTAATAGTGGCGAATGGGGAATTAACTCTGTCTATTATAGCTCATTTTAAGGATGTATAGCTGTTTTAAAGGAGATACATTTATGTTGAACTTGCCCGACCAAGAGGACTGTTTCTCACTGCTGTGATAATAGCAAATTGAGATAGAGACAGGTTTACTCTGTCTGGGTCTTCACACCACATCTGTATCCAAACCACACTAGGCAATATTCTGAACTGTTAACTAGGTGTTTCAACACAGAAATTGAATTCACTAGGCTATGCTCAGTGAACAGGTTTTAAAGTTGTTTTGATGTAATTTTAAAGAGATTTTTGGCAAACCTGCATTTCTTTATATGATATATTTATTTTAAGAAAATCTTTGAAAGGTAAGCCAAGCATCCTTTTGTCTGCTTACTGAGTAGGAATTGCATCAAACTCCGTCCTCACTGTAAAATATCTATAATGTTGGAGAGGATTCTTTTTTAGAATGGATGGATGAGTGTCTGACTCTCAAGATCAGTCTCAAGAGGCACTGATTTTTCATTTGTACCCCACATTAATTTAAAGGTTACATACAAAGTCTAGATAATTAATCAATCTGTACATCAGACCACATCTTCCACTTAACGGATGGCTCTCTCTACTAGAACATTTGGGTCTATTTATATTTATGTGTGTATGTTTCTAATGCATACACATTTAAATTATATTAGAAAGATTATAAACACAAATGGTTTATTTATAAAATTATAGCTTTTCTTTTAACAGTGAGTTATCAGGTGTTTCCTGAAAACTTTCCGTCAGACCCTCAGTCATCCTATATTATATGTGCTCAGACATCCTCTAAGTCACCTCCATCTATTTTAGGCTATTTTCTCACCTCTTCTTCTGGGGAGAACAATTTAGCTACATATGCTCACAGCTGAGATATTTCTATGGTAAGTCACATAATTAGTTTGATTTGACAGATGGAATTTAGAAGTAGAAGATGTCACGATATCCATAGTCTCCAAGGAACAAAGAGCATTGAGCTTATTCATTTAATGGGGGTTTTGACTTGGGGATCAGGGAATTTAGTCATAAAGAAATAAAATAATGTAAGTTGATGGCATGGCAAGTGAAGTATCATTTTGATGATGTAATAATTAAAATATTTTTACGATTTGACATAGGTGTCATTTAAATGTGGGAAAATAGTTCACTAAAATGTCTCCACTTGAATTGTGTTAATATGTGAGACATGTGTTATTGAATATATACATATAAACATATGTATATACACAGAAAATTATTTTTAATATTTTCCTACTGAAATGAAATTTGAAATTGGACATTTTTTGAGATTTTTTTCCTTGTCCCATAGAGGATAGTTTTTGGTTTTCTAGAGATTAACAATCTATCGAAGGCTGCACCTTTTAAATTCCCAAATTGTTACAAGATATGTACATTATCGGGGATAAGGTGGATAGAAGTGCACATATAAATAAAATTTTATTGTGACGAATGTTTTCAATGTTCATGTACAGCAGGTGAGTGTCTGGAAATTGTCATCTGCAGGTCATGACTCGGTTGTGCTTCTCCTGCAGACCCTCCATTTCTGTATTATGAAAATGATCATTTACATATTTGAAAAACTAATTTTTCCCAGAGAAAAGTACTATATAGCGTACCTATTTTAGATCCAACTGTGGGGACACAGTCATAACGTATTTGCCAGAAGATAACGTTGGGCAGAAGACAACCACAGAGTGCGGATATGGAACAACATGGGGTGGGGGGGTGGGGGGGACCAGAGCAATCACATAATGTATAACTTGTTATATGACAACTATAGAGTCTTGTTAAAAAATTTTTTGGAAAAAAAAACAAGAAAAAGCAAAAATACAGTTTTTATTTTGAAATACACTTGCTGTTCTCTGGAGAATGTACTTTTTCTCTTTATTTTCTTTTCTCAAATCTTTTACAGGTATCAAAAAAAAGTGTCTAAGTGCTGGCAGCATTTACTTAAAATCTTACAGGTGCTACTGGATTTTGCATTAGTGTGTTATGTTGTGAAATCCTCACTTTGACATAAAAGGTTTTTATAAGTATTTCCCCGCGTGGAAAATTAGTTTTTGGTCTCTCTCTCTCTCTCTCTCTCTCTCTCTCTCTCTCTCTCTCTCTCTCTCTCTCTCTCTTTCTCTCTCTCTCTCACTGTAAATAACAGAATCTCTAGGCAGTTGCATTTCTCTTGGCCCATTAGAAGAATTCTAGGACCCATTCAACCAACTGCCTTGCTGTTGGTTAACTTGCAAAAAAGGAGATAAAATGATCTTGGACTTGGAGAACTTTTGAGCTCAAAGTGGCCTTACCGTTATTAATCTAAAAGATAAATATGTTTACAGGTAGACCTAAGGGCATGTGGCCTCTTTCAAAACTGAACCACATATTTAAACTCAATTCTTTATCCAGCAAAAATAAAATTTCTGCTTCACCATTTGTGCTATCGCCTTACCGAAATATTGAATGTTAGACCCAGAAGGAACCTTAGAACTCGTCTACCCCGATCCTTTACTTACAGATAAAGAAATTAGAGCTCAAAGAGGCCAGTTAACTGTATACCAAGATCATAGAGGTGATGGCAGACCTTGAGAGTAGGACATAGCTTTCCAGCTCCTGATCTGCTTATATTCAGGTGCTGAGTTGGAACAGAGTGAACCACCTGTGGTTTGGTCTCAGTCAAATCTAGCACAATATCAGGATGTTAGGCATGTCTTTTTTTTTAACCTTAGCTTTAATTATACATTTTTTTAAAAAATAGCTTCAAATTATTTCTATGGATCCATAAATATTTTTTCATCATTGAATTTTAACTCTGCCTCTGAGATAACTTGACATTGTTCCTTTATTGTTCATGTGGAAAACACGATTGAAACTTTATAGAAGAAAACCTTTAAGGTAAGAAGCAGAGATTGATACAAATGCATTTCTTAAAGAGATCAACTAGAATCTGGCTTAACTGTTATTAGCAAGTTGCATTTCTCAGAATAAAATGTATATATGAAATATCATAAAAACTATTTTGGAACTTTATTTAAAAATATGGGGGGGGCGGGCTAGGGAGGGAATAAATGGGTCTTTGCCTCCATTCTATTACCCATTTATGCAAAAATTCAGCAGGGCATTTATCTTGTCGTTAAATATTGGATTCAATCCTAATGTTTTATGTATTGTTCTGTACGCATTATGGGATCATCAGTTAAGAACTTCAAAGAGGGACCCCAGAAGTCATTGAGTATTAACACCCTCATTTTATAAATGCAGGAACCAAGAGACAAAGAGGGTCCAGTGCTTTGCCCATGATCATAGGGGTAGTGGGTAGTAGAGCAGGGATCCCAAACCAGGCTCTCTGCCTCTAGATCCAGTGCTTTGGGAAATTGCATGCCTTTAAGACATTTCTAGAGGCCACATAAAATAAAAAAAAAAAAGCATTGAAATGATGGGAGAATTTTGTGATTTCTTATCCAATTGTACAAAACGTTTCCTCAATGACCAGTATCTATTTGATATAATAAAATGACTTCCATGATTAATACTATTTTCATTACTTGGACAAACGTGTGTCGTTTGGTCAGAAAATACAGATACTTCAGGACTTGTGTTAGCCAGGACAGAGGCCAGGTGTCATTCTTTTATATGCCTGCCTATCACAGCCTTGTGTCCCTTGTTTTCCTTGGGACGGGGAGAGCTAGGAGCAAAAATGGTTTAGGTGGGCCCCCAAAAGGAGGAAGGAATCATTGTTCATGCCACCTGCTTTTAAATGAAGTCCTTCATTTTGCCTATCTAGATATCAAAACATGAGTAACATTCCTCAAAAAACTTCATTTGCAGTCTTTGATCAAATCTGTTCAACTGTGAACATTTTGGAATGAAAGCGCTGTCTGAGTGGTTGCTAATAAGTTAGAGTTTCAGGCAGCACCCTATTGTAATATCTGAAATTATAACTTGATAGAAGGATTTCAAGTTCAGCTAGGGTGCTGTGATTAAAATAGCTGATCCTGGGGTCTAATCATTCTGGGAGGTTCTGTCCTATTTTTTGTCAGTTGTATTTCTGCTAGATAGATGCAATAGCTTTTCCTTGTAATGATATCTAGTTACCATGGTAATGGTTCCCCAATAAATGCTTAATTTATCTAATCAAGGTGGCCACAGGAAATGATGTGCTTAGTAAACACTTTTCTGGCAAGTTGATCACTTTTCCTTCCTGTCCATTTATTAGAAACCACTCATCTGTGTGTGTGTGTGTGTGTGTGTGTGTGTGTGTGTGTGTGTTTTCCTTCTATTCCTAATTTGTTTTATGTAATACCTATAGTCAAGAAGATGTAGCTTCAAAACAGATTTCTGTAAAGCAAGCCATTTTCTCCTTGACTGCCATAAAGAAATTGAAAATATACTTTCCCTAGGAAAATCCCCTAGCATGAGTTGAGCCCAATAATATAGGAGCTACCCTGAGCCATTCTGGGCATTTTTGTATATTGGCAGGGAGTTGTCATCCTAAGACTATAGGTTTATAGGTGAAAAGGACCTTGAGAGATCACCTAAAGCTTCATACTGATTTAGAAAACTGCAAGCTGTCATTATTTGTGTTGTGTTCTTATTTATTTTGTTCAACATTTCCCAATAACATTTTAATCTGGTTCTGGCCATACTCGGGAGTTTTGCTGCCCTGGGCAGTGAGTTCGCTTGACCCCTTTGATCTAATCCAACCTGATTTTCCAGGTGAGGAGGACAAAGCTTAGAGCACTTAAGTCACTTGTCCAAGGTCACACAGCTAGCTGGTGAGTGAGTAGCAGACTCAGGATTTGAATCAGGTCCTCTGACTCAGGGTTGTTCAGTGATCTCTTCACAGCCCGCCATCTTTCTGTTCCTTGCCAAGACAGAGTAAACTTCCCCCAAAATATACTTTTCATAAAGCATTTTTGAGCTCCTTTCCAGTTCTGAGAATTCCTTCTCCATCACTGGCTAAAAAGTCAGTCTTCATGGACAGTAACAGTTTCTATTATTCTTGGGTTAGCATGTTTTCATCTCAGCTTTGCCTCCTTTAATTTCCTTTGGCCTAGGTATCCTAGTGTCAAATAATATTACACTGAAAATGACACTTTAGGTCTTCTTATCTAATATATATTGTAGTATAACTAATATATATTATAATCTGAAAATCCCTCAACTTAGAGGCTAAAGTAATGACAAACATTAGCCTTAAAGTTGCAAATTGGCAAAACATGACAAAATAGGAAATGAGAGATTCTGGGAGTTGGAAAACGAACCCAGTTCTAAATTGCATAGTGCCAAGTGGAAGAACATATACTCCTTGAGGTCAGGGACTCTCATTTTTTTCATATTTGTACATCCCAGTGCCTAGTACTTCATACAGTAAATGCTTTATAATTATTTGCCCAATGGATTAAAAAAGCACCAATCACCCTCCCTTACTTATCTTCATTTCCTAACCCCAAAGGTCAACTGAGTCCTTCTGTGTAATGAATTTGAAGTCAGAAGAACTGTGTTTGAGTTCTACCTCTGACATGGTAACTATTTGACCTTAAGTAGATCCCTTAACTTCTTTGGACCTCAGTTACTTCGTCTATAAAATAGGGATAATATTACACTGTCTTCACAGAATTATTGGGGGGAAAACTCCTCTGCAGAGTGCTATGGAAATGGGGAATATTAACTCAACTGTAGGTACAAGTTTTAAGTATATGCTATTGTGTGTGACTTTCATGTCACCCTAGCCCCAAAATCCCTGAGGAAGATGGTAATCAAATCCTTTCCAGATTGGACCAAACCATTAGATCAGCCCCAGAACTAAAATATTCTGCCTAGGGCCTTTCAGATGGATGACAACTGTAGGACTGGTTGGAAACTCCTGGTATTGTTTATCTTTGCTTGGTTTTTGTTTTTATTTTTGTTTTGGGAGGGGGGAGAAAATTATGGTTAGTGACTTGCCCAGGGTCACACAGCTAGTAAGTGACTGAGGTTGGATTTGAATTCAGGTCTTTTTGACTCCAGGGCCAGTGCTATACCCACTGTGCCACCTAGCTATTCTATTGGTATTATTTAAATGGAGGTGAAATTTCAAGATGTATAACCACTGTTTCTTCCAAAATCTTATTGAAATGGACCAAACTCAAGAGTTTGAGAGCAGGTGATACATCCATCTAGAAGTTCACAAATACACGGTTAATACAGTGAGAGCCCCTGGATTTGGGGCCAAAATGCTGAAGATTTCTTCTATCTAGACTAGAAGTCTAGAAGTCTTCCAGAGTCAAATAGATGTTTTATGGGTTCTATGGGTGATAGTAATACAAAACCATATAAACTCTTAACTATCATTTTACTAGTGTGACCTTTACAAATCAGTTTTATGGGCTCGGTTTTCCCTTATTTCCCATAAAAACATGTTGTAACCTGTATGTAGGAATTGGCTGGCCCCCTTGTCAGATAACCCTTGGTCTTCAAAGATCTTCAAAAACCATTGTTGGCTCTGCTTTCAGATACTGCAAACTAAACCAGCTTCTGCCCAAGTGAGAGGGAGAGCTACCCTTTCCGTGTTTTTTAATTTACCAAAGCCTCAAAGTCTGAATGTCTCACAGTTACTTTTGAATGTTTGTTTTTATATGTGGCTATTGCTAGGATGGGTGATTTCTCATTTGCTTGATAATAGACTTTGTTCAAAGTATGTTCAGTTATTTCAGCTTTTTTTTTAAATGGCCCTTAATGTTTTTCAGGTTGGCCTACATCCAGAGGGGGATAGAGTGCCAATTATCCATAGTAGAGATACAGCCAGCTGAAGATTCCAGAAATCCTCTTTTTGGTTTTGGACTACAGCATATTATTCCTCCCCACCCCTAACTAGCAGGGTTAGCTTCCTCATTATGTCTCACTTAGACTAAAATTAGTTTTCTTTCCTTGGGCAGACACCAACTGAGAAGCACAATTAAATAGCCTGAGTATGTTGATTGAGCAAGGGAGGGGAACAGAACTGAGATTAAAAATTGACTGCACAGTGGACATGGGAATAATTGATCTGAATGATTTCCATTGGCCCATTTTTCTGCATGATTATGTTGCAATAACTTAGTGTCAGTTGAATATCATTTTAAGCTTAGCATTATCTGTGTCAGGAAGGATCCCAAATGTAACCAGTTGGGGGACAAATATTGTCCCATGAAATGCAGACACTAAGGTGGCAGGTGGTAGAGATGGATAGATACACAGATAGACAGACAGGCAGACATATCCAACATTCAATTGTGGTGAGTATTGAATATACATTAAGCCAAAGGATATGTATGATTGATGAAACAAGCTCTACTTTCTCCTGGCAGACTTTATTTCTTCCCTAGGTTATACTGGATAGATTAGAAACAGAGTTGAGGAACATACTGCTAGAATCTGTATACCAGTATATATAGATATATCTATGTAGAGATACATAGGTTAGTCTCAGGTTTTAATTCAATACTATTTAACTTCTTATTTAATAAGAGGATAGAAAGAATCAAACAATTTAGTCATGAGTGCTACCTCATTCAACCACCAAGGAATTTATTTAGTTTTGATCATAAAATAAGTGTTAAACAGTAGGTTGCCTCAGTTTTTATCTCCCTTCCTTTTTTTGTCTCTTCAGCTTTTTTGTTGTCTCAACTGTCCAAGAGAAGTTCTTTCTAAATTCGAGGTGATTGAAGGCACCTCAAAGAATGGGTTCCAATATATATGAAATTCAGACTTGATCAAGTCTGAATATCATGACATTCTCTGTCATTTAATGAGGCAATTTAGATGTTTAAAACATCTGGATAATTGAAGATTATTCCATCAAGCTTTTCCACATTGCCTCTCTGTGGAATACATCACATATATTCTGCCTTGGTTAAAAAAACAAACAAACAAACAAAAACTAGTCATAATTGAACTTTTCCCGCATGAACCTAAATATCAACTCTCCTAGAGTGTAGTAATTTAGAGATTCTCTCAGAGACTGTTGAGAATCAGCAAGACTAATTATTCAGCTTTACACATAATAGCACCAGATTACTGTGCTTTGATAACTGATGTTTCTTCTCTCTTTTCTGTTAACCATGATAAATTGTCACTTCTCACTGTTGTCAGGGGGTCTGATTCTAGCAGCACCTTCCTCAGCCCTGCTTCTAAACCAGGGCTTCATAAACTTTTTCTGCTCAAGATCCCTTTTCCTGTTTTTCATTGGCACTGGGTGACCTGAGGGCATGCTCAGTCCAAAGTATGCATGCTTTGTGTTCAGAACCAAGGCTTTAGTGAAGTTGCATGAGGCAACATGGGCAACAGCTGCCAGAAACACCTCGGATTCAATATGCATTTGATTTTTAATTAATTTTTGGTTGTTGCATGATCAGAAACCTTTTACTGTTGCCAGATTTTTCATGACCCCCATATGGGGGTCACTACCCACAGTTTAAGAAGTTCCGAAATCTAAACTATCCAATGTAACCTAGGGAAGGAAATGAAGGGTGTCAGGAGAAACTAGATAATCAAACTTGTTTCATCAGTCATCATCCTTTGTTTAATTTTATATTCAATCCTAACTAGTAAACTCTGTTTTTTGTTTTGTTTTGTTTTTGCTTTTTGCAGGGCAATTGGGGTTAAGTGACTTGCCCAAGGTCACACGACTAGTTTTTGTGTTAATTGTCTGAGGCCGGATTTGAACTCAGGTCCTCCTGACTCCAAGGTCGGTGTTCTATTTACTGCACCACCTAGCCACCCCAAAACTCTGTTGTTCTACAGAATAAAATGAATGGGCTTTGTGGCAGCTGTTTGTTTTTGTTTTTTTTTTTTTGCCTTTCTCTCTTTTCTTTTTCTTCAGAACATTTTTTCAGTTATTTGTCATTCACAAAAGTCTGACTGCCAACTTAGTGGAAGTGTTGCTCTATTCTCTCAATATTTTCCTAATGCTGCTATAGATTTGGTCATGATTTTCCCCACTTTTTCAGACTTGGCCAATGGTCCGTAGTAGTAGGAGAGGCAGCATGTGTGGTGGAAAGAGCACTGGACTTGGGGTTAGAAGACCTGGGTCCAAATCTTGTCTCTGTAACTTACAGTGAATGTAGGTAAGTCATTTCTCTTTGGGTCTCAGTTTCTCTCTTGGTAAAATTGGTGGGGAGGGGGGTGGGTTGAACCAGATCAGGGATTCTTATATACGATTTTAAAAATATTTTATAACTATTTCAAAATAATTTATTACTACTATATTCCTATGTACTTTGTTTTATGCATTTAAAACCATTTCTGAAGAGGGCCATTGGCTGCCCAGGCTGCCAGTGGTTGGCTATGGCACAAAGAGTTTAAATATTCCCTGTACTAGAGCCATCTCTAAAGTCCTTTCTAGTTCTAACTCTTATGATGCTCTATTAATGCCTTGTTCTTCTCTTAACAGTGATGTTCACTAATAGGAATAATTCAAGGAAGATTTTTCTCCTAGCCATTCCCTAAAGCAACCACATCTTTTACAGACACGTTGCAGGTTCTAGTATTGGATATGCCCATACCTGGCTATTTGCTGGGGACTCATCATTTAATACCATATGGTTGGTGGTGGATAGGGAGCTGGTCTCAGAGCCAGGGAGACCCAGGTTCAAGTCTTTCCTCTGACATCTGGCTGTGTGACTCTGGGCAAGTTAATGAAGCTATCAGTGGCCCAGGCCACTCTCTGAGACTCTTAAGTTACAGAGAAGTTGATCCTCCTCAGGGACAGAGGGAGTTTCAGCACTGGGAGTTCTATACACCAATGGAATCACAAGTCTAAGTAAAAAAAATCACTTAAAGCTCCCTTGGACTGGTTCTTTAGCTGTCATATGAAGGGATTGGAAGAGATGATCAGCCAGGACCCTTCTGCAGCTAACATTCTAATTCTGAGTTGAAGCAGTCACATCGAGCCAGTAGGATAATGCCAGAAATCTCATCCTCTGCCCTGTTAATCCCTGGTTCTTATGAAATGGGTGTATTCGTGGCTGGAGTGTATGAACAATGGCTCTTTATGAACTCCATCACCCCTGTACCAGTGTTGTCAACAAGGGACTTACCTCAATGGCCAGAGCTTCACCTTGGATCATTTCACACCCAGGTGAAGATGTTCAATTCATTAGTAAAGATTGATCAGGCACCACCTTGTGTCAGGGAGGAAAGAGTTTGAGAGAAGGTTCAAATACCCCCAAAGGAACAAATACTGAAGAAGTGAGTACTCCCTGTGCTGTTATAATGTCTGACTCAGATCTAGGGATGTGCCTGGAGTTACTTGTGCTCCACTGTATTTGTATTTTCCAGATGACTGTTGTTTAGTCGATTAGTTGTGTCTGATTCTTCGTGTCCCCAGTTGGAGTTTTCTTGGCAGAGATATTGGAGTGGTTTGCCATTTCCTTCTCCAATTCATTTGACAGATGAGGAAACTGAAGCAAACAGGGTTAAGTGACTTGCCCAAGGTCACACAGCTAGTAAGCATCTGAGACTGGATTTGAACTCAGGTCCTCCTGACTCCAGGGCAAGAACTCTATCCACTGTGACACATAATTATAGTCATCCAAGTCCCAGGCAGGGTGAATGTTTCACCAGTAGTTATTGTTATTGATTGTCCCATATAATAGTCAAGCTCAAGTGGGCACCGTTGCAGAGCTTATACACAGTTCAGGAGCCCAGTTCTGGCTGCCACTTAGGTACCAGTTCCTCCCCAACTCTCCAGAGCAACCATGAAGCTGACCACAACATATCAAAGGCACAAGCATCATCATTTTGACCATTTTCCCCTACCTTCAGTGGCATTGAGCTGTTACTTGAGCTGATAGAGGGGAAAGGTGTCTTTTTAAATAATTTTTTTATTTTACATTCTAAATTCTTTCCCCTCCACCCTCTTCCTATCCATTGAGAAATCAAGCATATGATGCCTATCGTACATGTGAAGTCATGCAAAACATTTCCTTTTTCAAAAATGTTTTCTTTTTCCCCAATTATATAATTACTTATAAAAATAATTTCTAATACTTTTTAAGATTCTGAGTACTAAATTCCTCCTTCCCTCCTTCCTCCCCTCCCTGAGACAACAAGCAATTTGATATGTTATATAGGTATGCAAAACATTTCTGTATTAGCCATGTTGCTAAAAAAAAATAGGCAAGAAAAGTAAAGTGTAAAAATATGCTTCAACCTATTCTCAGTGTTCGTCAATTTTGTCTTTCTGGAAGCGATTAGCATTTGTCATCATGGGTCCTTTGAAATTGTCATGAATCATTGTATTGATCAGAATAGCTAAGATCACAGTTGATCATTGTTATAATATTGCTGTTAGTGTGTACAATGTTCTCCTGGTTCTGCTCACTTCACTTTGCATTAAGTCATATAAGTCTTCCCAGGGTTTTCTAAAACCATCCCCCTCATCATTTCTTATAGCATAATAGCATTCCATAACAGTCATATACCACCACTTATTCAGCCATTCCCCTATTTATGGGCATCCCTAGAGGGGAAACTTTCTAAGTCCAGACTTAAGGAAGTTACAGATCACATAAAAACATAAAATACTAAAACTCAGAAAAGGGATGTGGAGAAAGATTTTCCACTAGGATCCTGGCATCCCTGAATGTCCAGTGTGGTTATGATCCTACTTTCAACTAAAAGCAAATGTCAAACCTCTCTCTTTTGCCAGGCATTGAACCATCAAGTCAAGATGTCTAGAATCCAGTAATCCTAATAAATGTCTCAAGCTCTCTCCTGTCTGCTTAGAACAGAAAGATGAGGCAGTTACATTATTTGGTAAAGGACCATAGCCTCTTTTTCACTTCTGGATAAAACCCAAAAACAAATAATCCTGACTCTGGAACAAGATGGAGCAAGACTAAAGACAGAGCCAGCCACTGGCCAGGCTACAGCAGAGATGACCACAGCCTCTGGGCCAGAGCAGCTAGGACAGTTTCAGTCCCTCTTATGGATCTTCCATTGAGCTTCTATGATCACCAGATTGTTGGGGAGGCAATGTGACACAATGGAAAGAATGCAGGCTTTAGAAACAGGTCCTTGGGGCAACAAGGTCAGGCAGTGGGTAGAGCACTAGCCTGGAGTCAACAGGACCTGAGTTCAAATTCAGCCTCAGACACTTGGCACTAGCTGTGTGACCTTGGACAAGTCACTCACTCCTGAATGCCTCAAAAATCAAAGAAGAAAAAGAAATAGAAGGCCTGGGTTCACGCCAGAATCCTACCTGTGTGGCCTCCAGCAAACTATGAACATGGTTTCCTCCTCTAGAAAATAAAAGGGATAGAATAGAGGCCTTCTAGGGGGTCTCCTAAATCTAGGATCATACCTGTAGCGGTAGCTGCAGAAGTTTCCAGGACCTGGGTAGTGAGAGACATTGAAAGGACAAAACAAAACCCTCAGGCAGCTCCAAGAGCATAATGTGGTTTGATGTTTCTAGGCCACATCCTGGAATCTCCATGGACTTTGATAGTCCTGGTCTGGCTCGAACATTTCCAGCTATGCCACTCACAGTTTCCTGCTGCCCACTTCCAACTCCCTTTTACGTGTTCTCTTATGCCATTAGTAAGCAAGTTCCTTAAGGGCAAGGACTGTCTAGCTTATTTGTCTTTGTGTTCCCAACTCCTAGATCAGTGCACAGCATACAGTAAGCACTCAATAAATGCTCTACCCACCTGCCCATCTATCTAGCTATCATTTTTGTTGTTGTTCCATCATTTCAGTAATGTCCAACTCTTTGTGATCTCATTTGAAAGAAAGGAGCCTAAATCCAGGCTAAGTTTGGATTTGATAGAACAGGCAATTTTAGTTATGCTATCAACTTTTTTTATTTCAATATTTTGGTGATCCATAATTTCATCCAGTGTTATCTTTCATTGACATAGTTGGTGATGTCCCTCTACAGCTTGGAGGGGTGGTCACCAAAGGGTTGCTCTGGCCAGAAATTCGTCTATGTCCAATCTAGTGTTGACCCTCTTCAAATTTAATTCAACTGATCAATCAATCAGCCACTCACTATTTATTAAGCACTATGTGCCAGATATGATGCTAAACACTGGGGATACAAGAAGAAAAGGAAGACAGTTCCTACCTCCAGGAACATACCTACTAATGGAATCCCCATGTACATATATAGGTGTATTCAGAACACAAACAAGATGAATACCAGGTGGTTTGGGGAAGGAAGGCTGCATTCAGAAGGTAGTGTTTCATCTGAGTCTTGAAGGAACCCAGTGATTGAGACAATAATTCTCCAGTTCTTCACCAGGTCTGGACTCAAAGCTTTTGCATTCTGGTCGGACCCGACATAGTCTGTGCTCCATTGACAAAACCTTAAGAAGCCCAGGGCACCTCTGGGCCACAAGGAGGTTCCCATTAGTCAGTAAACAATAATTAAGCATGCCTACTATGTGCCAATCATGTGCTAAGTGCTGGGGTTACAAATACAAATAAAAAGAAAGATGATCCCTGCCCTCACAGAATTTGTAATCTAATGGGGGAAGACCACAAGCCAAAAAGAAGCTACAAAAGGTTGGATGTGGGTGGGAGAAGGTACCTGGCATGAGGGCATAATGAAGTTCAACCCAAAGGCAGGTAACTGGTGGAAAATGAGATAATTGTCCTGAGCCTCCTCAAATGGAGGTTTTGAAGTTCATGGTTCCATCTTCCAATTAGAGGGTCCAATCAGAAAGGCCGAGGGTACTGATGAGCTATGAGTACCAAGGCTGGTTTGATCTTGCAGGATGATGAGACTTCCCCAATGATGAGATTTCTGGGCTGTAATGGAGAATTAAACAAAAATCCAAAAGCAATGCAGCTGATGGGAAATGGCTTTAATGGGTTAAGTCTAATCCAAAAAACAACTAAAATCTCTTTTAGTGTTAAGTGACTTTAGTGTTTAAATGAATTAAGAGATGGGGTTAGGGGGATCAGACCAAAGATTTCTTTCATATGGGGAACTCCCAGTGAGAAAATTCCCTTCCCGAAGTAGATCTGGACATATTCCACAACTTCTAGTTTTTGAGAATGGCCTGGGGCCCTGACAAAATAAGTGATTTGCCCAGGGTCATTCAACCAGTAAGTATTGGAAGTCAGGTCTATCTTAGGCCTGATCTCTATGCAGTCTGCCTGTGCTTCCAGTCACTTTTTGGAGAAATGTCCTTCTGGCTAGAGATGTCCCCTGTTCATTTTCAGCAAAATGATTTCACGTACTTGTGATTGATTCACTCAGGTATAAAAGTGAATAAAACTCAAACCATCTTCCCTCTGCAGTTTCTTTGTTTGTAAAATACAAGGGAGGGACCAAAGGCTCTGTAAAGTCCCTCCTGCCTTTGGTATTCCACGCAGAAAGGTACTGATCCTGAACTACAGAGCTTGAAAACAAGGGAACTTGTAATCCATAGTTGGAGCTTTCTCTTGTCAGCTGTGGCTGAGTGGATCCAGTGGGCCCTGCCCACAGCCCTTTCAAAGCTTCTGTGACTGTGGAATGCAGGGGGAGGGCATGAAAAGACCCAGGGCTGGGAGGGAGCTCAAAACGCTCCCCTGCCTTGAGACAAGTGAGGCTCCTGGAGGGCGTTCCAGGAGGAGCTTGTCCTCCACTGTAGAGACTTGATAAGAGAGAAAGCAGGGGCCAGTGGAGCAGATGGCCATCTGCCTCACTCTGGTATGTTCCAAAGCAGATTGGAAGCCAGAAACAGCTCAGATGCCAGCATCTCTGGTCTGGCCTTAAGGTAGGAGCCCAGGAGCAGCCGTAGCCCAATGGGGGAACGAGGAGAAAACAAAAGGTGTGCTGAGCCGGAGAGAGGGAACAGCACAGGGGGATTCTGGACCCTGCTCTTGTCACTGGCAAAGGCCCTAGAGACGCTGGGGGTCCTAGAAGGTGAAGAGGGGTTGAGGAGATCACAGGACGTGCAGGAATAATGGGCTAGTCAAGAAAACTCCCCCTTTTCTTCTGCATTTCTGTATTTTTCTTCTGCACTGTGGTTTGGAGCTGAGTGAGTGAAATAGGAGCCAGAAACATGATCCAATAATACTAGTTCCAATCTACAGTCTCACTATCCTGAATGTGCCCAGTCGGGTTTGATCTTAGAAGCTAAGTAGGGTCAGGCTTGGTTAGTACTTAAATGGGAGACTGCCTGAGAATACTGGGAGCTGTAGGCTTTGGCATAGATAGCTATGCTATCTATGGGGATAGAGGACCAGGCCTGGAGTCAAGAAAATTTATCTCCTTGAGTTCAAATCTGGCCTCAGACACTAGCTGTGTGATCCTGGGCAAGACCCTTAACCCTATTTGCCTCAGTTTCCTCATCTGTCAAATGAGCTTGAGATAGAAAAGGCAAGCCATTTTAGTACCTTTGCCCAGAAAACCCCAAATGGGGTCACAAAGAGTTGGACACAACTGAAAAATGACTGAACAAATACTAGTTTATTTAGGACTTTAAGTTTTACACACCACCTTATCCTTCTCCCATTTGATCCTCACAACAATCCTGTGCGGCAAGTGCTAGAATTATCTTCAGTTTACAGGTGGGGAAACTGAGGCTGGGAGAGGCTGTGTCTTTCCCATTGTCCAGGAGCCAGTAAGTCACCTTTCTTGTTAAACATTCACACCCCTCTCTGTTGACCTCAACCCAATAAGTAACCCAAGCATTTGTCATTCTCCTTGCCTTCCATGTTTGAAGATTTAAGATTTATGGTGTGTATGTGTATGTGTGTGCACATGTACGTGTGTGTGCATGAATATGTGTGTATGTATGTGTGTTTATTGATTCCATTTTGACATTTGCTAAAGACAGAGACATAAAGATCTTTCAGAATATCTCAATAATTAAGAAACATCCTTTATGTTTAAAGGCAGCTAGGAAGTACAGAGGCATTTTTGATTCAATTTCGTCTTCAAAGAGTAAAAACAATGGAAATGAGGCTGGCGACTTTTGTTCTCTCGGCAGATCCTCAGCTGCCTTTGTGAAAACTGACAAGCTTGTAAAGGTGACACATACAACATTTTGCTCAACAATGGTATTTTCTTACAATTACATGGTTGCTTGAAGAATTTCCGAAATTTTGTGTTAGCACTCTTCTCTCTTTAATCCCTGCTAGAGAAAGGAAAAAAAAACAAGTAAATGACTTAGCCAGTCTCAACCCAAAAATGTCCCCTTTTTGAGAGGCTATAAAGAGATTTTCTTTCTCTTCAAAGATTATGGCCAATTACTGTCAAGTAATATTTTTCCCTCTAAATTCACACTTTCCTTTTTCCTGCTGAAGATACTAGTCATAGATGCAGCTGCTACATCAGAAGTGAGAGCTTTCTGCTTCTAAAGAAATATAAAATTAAACAATATGGGGAGTGTCTCCCTTCCCATATTGTACCCTGTACCCACGATGAACTCAGAGGCTTGATGCATTGATAGACCAAAGGATCATTCCTTGTGCCCAGCAGGGTGTAGTAGATTGTCAAAGGACAGTATTTTTAAAAATTTAAATATTTCCATTAATTTAATTAATTAAAATATCTTTAATATTTAGGTATGAATAGCTAATTGAATAGTCAGCCACATGGCACAGTGGATAGAGTGCCAGACCTGGAGTCCAGAAGACCTAAGTTCAAATCCAGCCTTAGATACTTACTAGCTATGTGACCCTGGACAAGTCATTTAACCCTGTTTGCCTCAGTTTCTTCATCTGTCAAATGAGCTGGAGAAGGAAATTGCAAACCACTGCAGTATCTTTGCCAAGAAAACCCCAAATGGGAGGTGGCTAGGTGGCACAGTGAGTAAGAGCACCAGCCCCAGAGTCAAGAGGACCGGGTTCTACACTCAGATACTTAACACTCACACAAAAATAATTGGCCATGTAACCTTGGGCAAGTTACTTAACCCCAATTGCTTTAAAAAAAAAAAAAAAGGAAAGAAAACCCCAAATGGGGTCATGGACAGTTGGACATGACTGAAAAATGACTGAAGAACAACAAAAAATATTTGACTTTTTTTTCTTTTGGTGGGGTGGGGTGGGGTGGGGAGAGAGGGAACAGAACTATGAAATTATTGATATAAAGAATTGCTGGCAAGGAAACTCCCTCTACTCATGCAGTTCTATACCTGCTGTCCAACTTAGAGGTCTGGAGAGTTGCATTAGGTACTGAGAAGTTAAGGGACTTGTCTATGATCTTCTAGTCAATTTGTCAAGGGCAGGATTTGAACACAGATTTTCCTGACTCTGACACTAGCTTTCTATCCATTATGTTACAGTGTGTCCTAAGATATTCTTCATCAATGGCCGAATGGAGAGAGGGCTAGCCTTGGACTTAGGAATTTATGAATGGGTTGGCACAATTTTGACACTGGGAGTTCCCTGCATAGATGAAATCAGGTGTTCTAACCTAGCAAACAAACCAACAAAAAGAAAAAACTATGGTGATCCCAGTTATTTGGGAAGGAAAAAAGGAGTATTTTTTAAATGAGTGAGTTAACTCTTATTCCTTAGCAGAGGAATTCCTAGAAGCTGTTAAGAGGCTCAGTGGATACACCAGTGGGCCTGCAGTCAGGAAGACCTGAGTTCAAATCCAGGCTTGGACACATACTAGCTGTATGACCCTGGGCAAGTCACTTAACCTTTGCCTCATTTTTTTCCTTAATAATAAGGGGAGGGTGTGTGTGTGCAGTGACTAGAGCACAGCCCTGGAGTCAGGAATTCAAATTTGACCTTGACACTTAACACTTATTAACCCTGTGACCTTGGGCTAGTCATTTAACCCCAAATTGTCCTTCCCTTCCCCCTCCAAACAAGAAAAAAATAAAATAAGTGGGGAAGTAAGAGCACCTATTCCCAGGGTTGTTGTGAGCTTCAAAAGAGATTATATTTGTGAAACACTTCGCACAGAGCCTGGCACATAGTAGGTGATATGTAAATGCTTGTTTCCTTCCCCTTATTACCTGGAGATGTTTACTGCACCAAATTTCTCAGTCTTTCTTCCAGAGATTCTGCTCACACAGATTAGATTAGAATGGGATAGGATGAGTGCCTATTCAGACTGGTGGACATTCATTGGAGACACAACTTTCCCAAAGGAATGAAGAGTGGTGGGAACACCTGGCACTCTCTTCCTAGGGGTATTATTGAGTGTGATGGATGGCAGAGGCTCTAGGAAAGGTGCAAAGGGCAAGACGAGGCCAGCCAAGGGGTGACCGAGGGCACCACTGGAAACTACTCTGGGGGACATACAAGGACATACCTGTTTGGGCATTAAATTATTAAATACTTTAGAAATAGGTGATGGCCAGGAGCAGATCAGTGAGGATTTCTATACAAACTAAGGGCTGAGGAGAACTGAGGCAATGTAGGACGGTAGAAAGAGCCTCAGGAGCTGAGTTCAGGTTTCATATCCTAGCTCTGACACTGTCTGATCATGGACAAGCTTCTAAACCTCTCACATCTCCAGTGTCCTCATCTGTAGGACAGAGGTAATATGTGTACTACCTACCTCACAAGGTTTTTTTTTTTTATCAGAAAAATATTTTGCAACATTGCCTGGGAATTCTGAGCTGTAACCATTTGAATAATTCAAGCCAAAGTAACAACTCTGACCTAAAAATAAAGAATCCTAAAAATTGAGGTAATTTCTTTTTTATGAATTATCTGGATAATGGTCTTAATTCCTCATTTCACTTTTATTTGGCATTTAGCAGGGCGGTTTTTGTTTTCCTAAAAGACAGAAAAACAAAAAGTCAACTTGAATTTAATTGAAGGTAGTAAAACCATAAATTGAGTAGATACAGATAATGGAAGTTTCTGGTCTAATGTATCATCATTATTGTTCATGTTTGTGTGCTTGAATATGTGTGTCTTTTGATGGTTGTTAAATTCATAATAAAAACACAGAAAGTGAGGTTGATTGGTTTGTTTTTAATTTACTAGAGATAAGTAATTTAGTAAAAATCATTGCAACCAAAGCTCTATAGCTATTTTTCTTCTCAATAACTTTCTTACCTGACTGTAAGTTCCATGAGGGCAGGGTCTTCCTTATTCTTTTTATCCATTGTGGTGCTGTGCAGCAAAAAATTTTCAGACTGACTACTCCAAATCTGGACAGAGGGATTTGGTTGCAGTTGGGAGATACCTCATTGGGTGCCTAGCAACATTTTAACTTCTGCCTTTAGCCATAAGGCAGAAGTTTCCAAATTTTGCATTGTAACTTTTATTACCCTCCCCTTTCCCAAGGGTGATCCATGCAAATTTTTTTAGCTCATATTTCATTCAAATAATATTCAGTGTCAATTTTTATAACATACAAAAATCTTGCCTATAAAATAAAAATAATGTAACATGCATAGATATTCATTGATAAATTGCTTTCATATTTGTAGCTTATTAAAATTATTTAATAATTATTAAAATTACTATAATAATAATAATGTGGTGGGTTGGCTTGGTTTTCAAAAGGTGGTCTCACTGATGATACTGCTACTCATTTTTTTTTATCACTAATCCAGATCAGTCCTTTGTCTGGTACTGCAAAAAATCCTATCTCGTGTAAATAAGATAAATGGTTGTTAACATTTATATTTATTTGGCTGATAAATCAGAGAACGTTTTGTTTAGTCAAAACATGAAATTTTTCAGGATCGAACACGTGTCAATGATGGCAAGTCTATTAATTGTTCATATTCAGCAAAACCAAATGTATTGATAATTTAAAATATATAGTTCCTTAAAATAAAACTGAGAATTGGCTCTGTAGATTGGTTACGTGGTTCAGAAGTAGTTCTTTGATACAATTTTCAGGATGCATGTTTTTTAAATTGGTAAATATGTTGAAATATTTTATAATTTTGTTATCTCTGGCTCTTTTTCATAAATGCAATCACTTTCTGGATCAGAGTCTGAATTTGGCCTTGCATTGATTTAGTTCAAGTACTGAGTTTTTCAAAAATATACATCAAATCTGCAAGTGTCTAGAGGATATTTTGCAATAAAACATATTTGCTTCATCTTTATTATTATCTCTAAGAGAAATGACAATTTTTTCTTTTAGTTCAAACCCCTTTCAGAGTAATTTAGCACAGGAAAGTCAGAATATTTTGCAATAATATTGAAGTACCCATGCTTTACCTTTATTCAGTATCGCTTTTTTTGGCAAAAAATCTTCCTTTTTAAAAGACTGCTTTTTATAAAAGCCAGTTCCTCTAATCACAATCTGGACAACCTGCAGGAGTAGCAAGCACCTGGCTAACTTTAGGCCTTGGTACAGATAGCTATCACCAAGAGGCAGGAAGTTTCCTTGGCTAATTCCAAGACTGCCCCCCCTTTCCCAGAATGGGCTGGCCCAGTGAATAATTCCTTATCCTCCCCCTGCCCCTTCTAAAAAAAGTACTTTGAGACTGAAAGGAAGATGATATCTGTAATTTATTGAGACTCGACTTTTGCTCAAACTACCAATGATCGCCACCAACTTCTTAGAACATGAATGAAAGTCTTGTTTGGGAGTGAGCTGAAGGGGGGATAAGGACTGTATTTGACACCTCACACAATATTTCTATTTTTTTAACAGTTTTTTTTTTTGCTTTTCATTTAGTATTTATTTTTCCCCAGTTACATGTAAAAACAATTTTTAACATTTGGGTTTTTTTTGGGTTTTTTTGGTTTTTTTTGGAGGGCAATTGGGGTTACATGACTTGCCCAAGGTCACACAGCTAGTTTTTAACATTTGTTTTTAAAACTTTGAGTTCCAAATTCTCTCCCTCCTCATCCACCTCACTGAGGAGGCAAGTAATTTAATATAGGTTATATTATATGTGTGTACTCATGCAAAGCATATCCATAATAGCCATGTTATGAAAGAAAACATAGGGGAAAAAAACAAGAAAAATAAAGACAGCAAAAAAAGTCTGCTTCAGTCTGTATACAGAAACCACCAGTTCTTTCTCTGGGGACGGATGGCTTTGCCATCACAAGTCCTTCAGAATTGTCTTGGATTGTTTTACTGCTGAGAATAGCAAAGTCATTCACTATGGATCATCATACAATATTGCTGATACTTTTTACACAATACATTCAATACTTCATGATGAGTGATTGCTGAAACAATGGGTCCAAATTGCATGAGGGGCCACTTTTTAAACTAATGCTTGCAGACCTGAGTTTTGTCCTAGCCCCATTTGAGCTCCACCAGTGCAAAATTCTCCCACTGTCATTATATAAAAAGCTACCAATTAGTTTATTGTTTTCTCCTGATATGGCATTGCTATTAATAGGTTTAAAAAGTAACAAGTCACCCCTAACATCCCTAAAGTTTCAGCAATATATGACCCATATATAATCAAAACAACCATCTTTACCTACTTCTAGTTCTTCTACTCATAATGCAAATAGAAAGATTTTTGCTGCTTAATGTCCAGAATTCATTCTGACCAATGCGCAGACATTGAAAGTGAATTGTTTCTCTTTTTCCTGTATGAAAAAGTCTAGAACTAGACCTTACCATCCATAGATGACCCACATCCTAAGAATTCCAACTGCGTGCTGTTGAATGTGTTGGGAAGGGAATGATCAGAGCAAAAAACCTCTGAGGAGTCAATGTGCAGCATTTTAGCACGTGTGTACAACTCCACTAGGAATGATGCTACAGGCTTTATACCATATTTGTTTATATTTGGGAGGCAGTCACTGGCCACCTCTATTGACTGGTGTTTTGGAGTCTCAAAGGATGGAATTGATTCAAGGACTCACAACCAATACATCTCTCAGTTGAAAGAGAAGATGAAAGATGCCAACCAGGTAACCAGGTAAAACTCAAAGTTTTAGCTCAAAAAAGCTGTGACAGAAACAAATGATCATGCAATGCCAGAGCACACTGTCAAGACCTCCAACAACAAGACAGTTTGAATGATGTATGTATAAACACACACACACACACACACACATATGTGTGTGTGTGTGTGTGTATAGGTAGGTATGTATGTATTTGGTGTTTAAAGGACCCACAAGTTAGCAGATCCATGGGAATCTAACCCTAACAAAGTTTTGGGGAGATTGGGTAACTTGTCCATTTACAGAGTAGTCTCAGAGAGTGAAGGAGGGGGCAGTGGTCTGGTAAAGGCAATTCATCACACTTTACTGCCTTTAGTTAGTTGGATCCCTTGGTGAGGAAAGGGGAGAAAAGTGAGGGACATTTAATTCAGTAGATAAGACTTCAATCAAAAGAAACTTCGGGTCAGTTTTTCCATGATTTTCTGAACCATATACTGGCTTTGAAAGTGATGAAGGAGACATTGTATATTATTACTCAACAACCATGCCACAAATTAAGTGAGCAACTTTTTTCTTGCCTAAAACTTCTACTATAGGTATTTTTAGGGTACAGAGACAACCCCCAGAGTATGGCACTATTGATATTCAGCCTGCCCTTCCTACAAGTTCAAGTTTAAAGAATCGGGTCTACTATCATCATCATCCCCACCACCACCACCATCAGCAGCATCCCATACCATCAACCAATTTAGATTTAGAGACCCGGAGGTCAGCAGGTCACAGAAGAGATGGCAGGTGGCCACCAGACCAGTAACCAAACTAACTTAGGATGTTACAGGTGAACCAAAAAGTAATTATAAATATAATCAGATGATGAAAAGAAAGATTGCCTTTGTAAAGCATGCCTTGCATGTAATTACACATGTTTATTGATGAACATGCTATCTGCTGTGTGTTTGAGTCTTGCTTTTATTCTTTCATTTTATTATATTCATTTGTTGTTGTACTTGGGTTAAGATTATAGCATAGCAGCATCTGCTTATTAGCTTGGCACTGGCTTGCTTGTTTATTTGTGTATATGCTACTGATTGTACTATATTTATAGGCCCATTGATATTGTTTTACTTAGCTGGGTTTTTTATTACTGTTTATGATTATTTGCTTGTATACTATGGCTGTGCTCATACTTCAAAGATGTGTATAGATTGTATCCTGCTTGTGACTCAGACATTTAAGTAGCTGAAGCATCCTGTCAAGTGCTATTAGTATAGCTCAGCTATTTCTATTCTATGTGTTACTAATGCTCACTTGTTTTCAGTGGTACTGTGGGATGATTGCCTAAAGTGGTAGGATAATCACCTTTGTTAGTTCAAGAGTTGATGTTTATCTTGATGCATATGCTGAATGATTATAGACTTCAAGCATACCCCAGGTGGTTCTTGGCAAGGGATTGCAAAATGTCTGACCCAGAGAGGAATGGAGCACCTGTGTCAATAATGGCCAGCTGTGTGTAGGATGAACTGGAGTGGGGAGAGACTTGAGGCAGGGAGACCGATTTAGGAGGCTGCTACAAAAATTGAGGTGAGAGTTGATAAGGGCTGGAAATAAGGCAGCAGCTGTGTGAGTAGAGCTAAGGGCCCAGATGAGAGAGATGTTGTAAAGGAGAAATGGCAAGGTTTAGGAACTGATTGGATTTGTGTGGTTAGGAAAAGTGAGGAGATCAGACAATGCCAGTTATGAGCCTAAGAAGCTGGAAGGATGGTGGTTCCTCTAATAAAAACAGGGAAATTTGGGAGAAGGGACAGCTTAAAGGTTAAAATAATGAGTTCAGTTTCAGACAAGTTGATTTTAAGATGTCCCTGGATGTCCAGTTCATAATGTCCAATAGAGAATTAGTGATGAAAGACTTAATGAAGCTCAGGGCAGAGTTTGTGGAGATATAGATACATAAATAAAACATTTATATATCTATATGTGTATGTGTGCATGGGGATATATACATACACACATATATACATGTATATGTATATGAATGACAGAGAACTGGAGAGGAAGAGAAACAAAGAAGTACTATGCAGGTATAGCTGTGTGTGTGTGTGTGTGTGTGTGTGTGTGTGTGTGGTGTGAATAATCATTCTCATCTCTCTGCAGGTGTATATATCTATGTATATACACACACACACGTAATTCTCATCTCTATGCAGAGATTTTATATATCTGTATAGAGATGGGAATGGTTATACATGTGTAGTATATTGTTGTTTGTCCTTTCTCAAAGAGGACCTGACATTAGGAAGGTGATGCCATGACACACAATTGAATTGGATTTAAGTGAGGGAGGTTCTGTGCAAGGTCACCAGCCTCACTCTTTCCTCCAGAGCCACCTGGGTCCAGTGGCCAGATATAGATTAGAATGATTGGAGATGGTCTTCCTATGTGGGACATATATGTGTTTATAATATATAGATACATACATAATATACACATGTATGAACATATAAGGACACATGTAGATCTAGATGTATAAAATATAGATACCTATATATCTGCTTAGAGATGATAATTAAACCTATATATATGCATATATAGGCATTATCTCTATGCAGGAGATTAGATATAGATTGATATCTCTTATGCAACATATATGTGTATATATATTAAAATATATTTATCTGTTGATAGATATCTATAGCTATATACCTGCTTAAGGGAGTTAATGAGGTTACCAAGACAGACAGACAGAGAGAGAGAGAGAGAGAGAGAGAGAGAGAGAGAGAGAGAGAGAGATTGTGAGATTGTGTGTGTGTGTGTGTGTGTGTGTGTGTGTGTGTGCTTAGGGTAGAACTTTGGTATATGGATGATAAGCCAGCAAAAGAGACTGAAAATCAGCAAAAAACAGGGTCATAGAAAGCATCGGGAGGATCCCTCAAGACAACAGCAAACAGAAACCTGGGAAAGGGGGATTTGTCCTACCAGTGCTTAGACAAGAATCTTTTTTTCCCATTAAAACATGAGACTAGAGGACCTTCTCCTTCAGTAAAATGCTACACTAGGGGATACCTCCTTTACTTCATTTTATAATATATACTCTTACTAAAAGTCTCTAATTTTCTCCAGAAAAACAACCTTGCCTTGGCAACAAATTCTACATTTATACTTGCTTCTCTCTCTGTCTCTCTCTCTCTCTGTCTCTCTCTGTCTGTCTCTCTGTCCATCTGTCTGTCTCTCTATCTTTCCCTATCTCTCTCTCTCTCTCTTTCTCTGTGTCTGTCTCTCTTCCTCTCTCTCTCTCTCTCTCTCTCTCTCTCTCTCTCTCTCTCTCTCTCTCTCTCTCTGTCTCTCTCTCTCTGTCTCTCTCTCCCTCTCTCTTCTCCTCTCCTCTCCTCTCTCTCTCCCTTTCTCACCCAGGCTGGAAGTGCAGTGGCACAGGGGGTATGCTCCATGGTTTAGAAACTGTCTTAAGATAGTCTATAGATCTGTGTTCTTTTGTGAGTGCCTTTTTACATTTTCCATCCCTTAACTTTTATTAAGCCCCTGTCCTATGCTTCCTTTCATTTAAGTTCTCCTAGTATGGCAGTGGTGCTTGACTCTGGAAACCTATGCCAGTGGAGCTCAGAGTCCAGGTCCTACCAAGCTGGTAAGTCTCAGAGCACATCCCTGTAATGGGGCTGTACATTTCCTGGCTACAGAACAACCTACCTAAGTTGGATGACCACATTGGCCAAACTCACAAGACTTTGGAAGGGTCATGCTCTGGGTCAGCAGAATGAAGACCCACCCTAATGATAGCATAGGTTGCTGAAGGATTGCCACTTCATTTTCAAGGGTGTGCTGAAGCCAACTCATATTGACTCAAGAGGACCAGTTGTTAAATTTTCAGTGTGAACTGGGAAAAATTTTTTAAAATACATAAATAAATACAAAAAAATGTTCAGTGTGAGAATTTACAGCTTGGAAATCAACAAGCACTACAAGTCAGGACTTGGCTTATTGTTTTGTTGAATTCTAGACTTAAGTGATGGGGAAATGTCAATAATGCATATTAAACTTAAAAGTGTGTCCTCTTCACATTTTTTTCAGAGAGCTGGTTGTTAAATGTCTACCAGCATACCATTGGGACTGACCCTCCCCCAAAGGGGAAGAAAATAATAGCTTGAACAATAATAGCTGTGTTTTAAAGTTTGCAAAGTACTTTAGAAATATTATGTCAAGTCATCCTCACAACACCCTGGGAGGTAAGTGCTATTATTATCCTCATCTATGAAATGAGTGCATTGCCTAGGGTTAAACAGTGAGTGACTGAAGCCAGATGTGACCTTAGGTCTTCCTGACTCCAGGTCCAGCACTGCACCACCTAACTGCCTAGATAAGACAAACATAGTGTTAGTTAGTTTGTTTTTTTTAAGATGATAAGAAAATGTTCAAATAATTGGCATATACAATAAATATTCAAGAGTTGGGAGGAGGGACAGATCCATATGAGATGGAGAGACAAGGAAAGCTTCACAAAGCTTCTTGAAGTTGGGCGATGGGCCAAAGAAGAAGTCAAGGTCATTCTTGGGTGTGATCCACATGAAAAAAGAAATGAAGATTAGGTCACCCAGGAACAATAAAGAAATGAATCAGCCTTCTGTGAAATATGTATGAGGCTGGAAGTGGCTAGCAGGAAGCAGTATTGGAAAGGTAGATTGACAGATCTAGGTTTGATATCTGAGCAGTATAAATGGATAGAAACATTTAAGAAGAGTCATTTCTCAACAGATAAATCACCAAGTCAGTTCAAGTCAGTAAGCATTTATCCAGTGGTTATTATGGGCCAGACCCTCCAAAGGATATGAACAGGCAATTTATAAAGAAGAAATGTAATATATAACCCTCTAATAATATTATATATGTGCATGTATATGCAAAAATGTATATTGTATGTATATATGAAATATAATAATGTGAAAGAGTTCTCCAAATGGTTCACAGTAAGAAACATGCAAATGCAAACAGTTATAAGGTATTCACGCTGATCAGATTGAAAAAGATGACAAAAGATAATGGTAAATGTTGGAAGGACTATAGGAAGACAGGCATGGCAGTATACTATTGGTAGTTCAATGAATTGGTCTGCAAATTCAGGAAAACAATTTCTAACTATACTAGAAAAGTCACTACACACCCTTGGATCCAAAATGCCATTGCTGGACATGTATGCCAGGAGAGGAAGAATAAAGGAAAAAGTCTCATATGAGCTACCCTTTCTGTGGTGGTAAAAAACTGGAACTGAAGCAGGTAGCCTAGGGAATATTCTAGAGCAGGGGTGGGGAACCTGTAGCCTCTAGGCCACATGTGGTCCTCTGGGTCCTCAAAGGAAGCCCTTTGAGTCCAAACTTCACAGAACAGATCCCCTTAATAAAGGGATTTGTTTGTAAAACTTGAACTCAGTGTAAAGGCCACACCCAAGAACCTAGAAGGCCACATGTGATCTCGAGGTCACGGGTTCCCCACCCCTGCTCTAGGACCTTCCAGCTATCACTAGAATAACTACAAACTCATCCATTTGTCATTTAAAATTGGTCTGACTTCAGCCTTTTTTTTTTTTAGAGGGCAATTGGGGCTAAGTAACTTGCCCAAGGTCACACGGCTAGGTTTTTTGTTTGTGTGTGCATTAAGTGTCTGAGGCCGGATCCAAACTCAGGTGCTTCTGACTCCAGGGCCGACGCTCTACTCACTGCGCCACCTAGCCACCCCCAGCCTAACTTTTACAGAAGGCGGATATATTTCTTTTACTGTTCCTGTGTGACCTAAGCTTCATGCCTTTTTTTCATGCTGATCACCCCAATAATGGCCTTGACTTCTCCTTTGGCCCATTGGCCCAATTCAAGGAGCTTTTGAAGCTTTCCTTGTCTCTCCATCCCATATGGATCTGTCCCTCCTCCCAACTCCTGAACACTTATTGCATATACCACAATAGGCCTATTGTGTCCTATTCCTTCTTGCACACCCTGATCCAGTCAAACTGGTTACTTACTGTTCCTTGTACATGATGTTGCATTTCCTGTCTCTGCCTTTGCAGGACTGTCTACCATGCCTAGGGTAGACTCCTCTGAATCCCTAGCTTCCTTCATGTACATGTCATGGCATCACCTCCCTGATATCATGGTCTTCTTGGAGAACAAAGGACAAACAACAACCTCTATGAGTAGAGAAGGAGTTCCCCACTGGGGACCAAACTGGAACTGGCCAGTTGGGCTACGTGGCTTTCTTTTTCTTTCTTTCTTCCTTTTTTCCTTCCTTCCTCCCTCCCTCTCTTCCTTCCTTCTTTCTGTCCTTCCTTCCTTCCTGTGTTTCTACCTTCCCCTCTATGTCAATTTGTTTTTGTTTTTGACTACATAACGAAGCCATTCTCTGCTTCATTTCTTAAGCCTTAATCACTGAATGGGCACTGCCTCAGACAAACTAAGATCTGTCAAAGACTTGCACTTGAAAAGGCCAAGGTCCTCCACTGAATCCTGGACCATCTCCAGTCATCCTGATCTATACCTGGCCACTGGAGAAAGTGAGGCTGGTGACTTTGCACAGCCCTTCCTCACTTAAATACAATTCACTTGCATGTCATGGCATCACTTTCCTGATGTCATGGTCCTCTTTGAAAACAAAGGACAAACAACCTCCTTCAAAGTTCAGTTCAGGTTTTGCCTTGTGTGTGAGGTCTTTCCTGCCCAACCACCTCCCAGCCCCTTGTTTGGGGTTTACTATATTTTGTATTTGTGTGCAAAAATGTTCCCCCCCCCCTATGGAATGCAGGCTTCTTAAGGGCAGGTACTGTTCCATTTCTGTTTTTATAGCCAAGGTGCCTAATCCTCTGGCACATAATATAAGCTTAATAAGAGTCATTCAGTCATCCAGCCAGAGAGATAAGGAAATGTAGATGCAGAATGAGGCATGTGTGCATACCCTTTTGTTGCTTCATTTCATTTAATGATACTTTGTTATTTGGGGGGTTAGTTCATTGAAAATGACAGCAATGTAAATGAAAATATTGTCAATAAGTTACTAATTTAAAATCATAATCTAAGGTGTAGATGAGGAAAAAAATTGATCGAAGTAAAAATGTGACCTACCTAGAATGGTAGACAAAGGAGTTTAAATTTAGTGCCACAAGCCAGGCCAGCACAACCCTTGTGCCCTTGCAGCATGCCAAAAGACTTCAGGTGACCCAGGAAAAATGTAGAGGAAAGCATCCTTTGTATGTAGAGGAAATCTTTTGGCGTGCTGCAAGTGGCCAGTGGGCTGCAGATTGTGCAAGCCTGCTATAATACAGTACACTTCAGCATCAGCATGACATTTTACAGTCTCTCAAGACATTGTATCTTGGCTGGATAGCAGTACTACTAGGTGGCTTCAGGACTGCTTGAACATACAGACTCAAAGAATAGTGATTGATGCAAACCTACAGGGGATGTCTTTAGTGGAGTGCCAAAGTGTCCTATCTGGGGTCCCGTTCTGTGAACAGTTTCATTAGTAAGTTGAAGTTTTCGATGATATGCTTACCAGATCTTAGATGACAAAGGTAGAAGAGAAAGCTAATGTATTTGGATGACAGTATTGGAATCCCAAAAGACTTTGATGAGTTGGAACGAAGGGTAGAATCTAATAAGTGTAATAGAGATGAATGTAAAACCCTACACCTGGGTCTCCAAAATCAACTGACCAAAGAGAATATGGGGAAACCTTGACTGGACAACCTTTCATATGAAAAATGTGTTGCTTTTAAGTTCAATATTAATCAATAGCATGGCACCCACAAATGGAGTTTGTTCTTGATGAAGGTATTGGTAGGAAACAATAAGGCTTTCAGAAATAATATGCAACAATTGACCACATCTTTACCATCTCATAATTCACTGAAAGATGTAGAGAAGAGCCCATTGTATTTATTGTTTGTTAATTATACAAAATGGAATGTTCAAAAGATTCTAGAGACATTATTTCTGGGTAATTTAATTATTTTATTAACAATACCAGCATGTTTATTAATAAGAGGATAGTCATTTGGCCATTTCCTCTTTAGACCCAAGACAATTATAGCTGTAGGCTCACAGCTTATGTGCACATTGGAAGAGGGATATTCCACTGAGGATGGCAATCAATTCTAATTGGTTAACAATTAATGAGAGAATGAATATTACAATGAGGGGCTGAACTGAACTTTGTGTCATTTACTGCTGTTACCTGCAGCCTTGGGCAATCTACGCAGATAAGAATTTATCCCCACCCAAACCTGAGTACAATGGCTTCCCCACCTGGTGGGGTTTGAACAAGATTGGTAAGAAAGTTAATACAATCTTATTATCAGTAAATTAAATCTCATAATCAGTAATCCTTCAAGAGATTGAACTTTTGATATCATGACTTTAGAAAAAAGGGGAAATCTGCATCTCCCCAAATCATTGGTTATTAATAATCATTTTTCTCAACCAAAAAATGGACATAGTAAAAGAAAATACTCTTATAGGTGTTTCTATATAAAGGGGTCTCCTATCAATACATCAAGTTCACTTAGGATTTCTTGAAAGATATAACAAAAGAAATAACCTTGTTCCGGCAGCTAGGTGACACAACAGATAAAGCACTGATCCTGAAGTCAGGAGGACCTGAGTTCAAATTTAGCCTCTGACCAGATACTTGACACTTACTAGCTGTGTGACCCTGGGCGAGTCACTTAACCCCAACAGCCTCACCAAAAAAACAAACAAAAAAAAGAAATAACCTTGTTCAATGACACTGTGATAACAAACATCAGTTGAAACATAAAATAGTAAGAAGGATGTATGTTTTCAAAAAGCATTTGCCACTGTGACAGAGGACATCCAGCATAGAGTCCAGTTGAGGAAAAATTCACTCTCAATGGTGTAGTCCTCTAGACTCATATTCCTATTTGCAAATTACATTGTATTGATTGTCTCCATATGCAAGACATTGCAAAGCCTCCTACAAAAGATTTATAACCATTCAAAGGAGTTGTTCATTCACATAGGAAAGATCAAATGGATGAAGAATGTTTATTGCCCATATGTTAACATTCATCTGAACAGACATCATCCCAAGCTTGTCCAACAGTATGTATGTCTGGGACAGATAGTGCAGATAAAGGGTGAACTGTGTCCAGAGTTGAAAAGGAAAAGGAGAGAAGACTGGTTAGAAAACAACAAGATCAGTATCCTTTCACAGCAATGGTGAAGAGAATTCTTAAAGAAACAAGGGACATAGTCACAAAAGATAAACTATGTAATTTCAATTACATGACATTGAAAAGCTGCTTAACAAAATCAATGCTTTTAGGATAAGAAAAGAAGTTGTTGACTGGGAAAAATGTTTTTGAGTCAAATATTTCTAAAAAGGGTATGATATTCAAAGAATGTAAGATATAAACAGATATAAATAGATATAAAAGATCAAGAGCAACGTCCCCATGGATATAACCAAAGGATATGAACAGACTACTCTCAAAAGAACTGCACCCTCCTATCCAAGAAGCTTATAGACATCAGAAAAAGATACATGTACAAAATGTGTGTGTGGTGCATATGCACGCATACACATACATATATTACAAGGTAATTTGGCAGAGGGTATGGAGAGACAATAGGAACTGGAGAGATCAGGAAAGGCCTCATATAGGTAATATCTGAGATGAAAATTGAAGGGAACTATTAGATTCTAAGATGTGGGTTGATAAGGAAGTGTGCTCCAGATATAAAGGACAACCAGGAAGAAAAAGTCACAAAGATAAGAAATTGAGCATTGTGTGTAAGGAAAGGCTCGAAAGGATAGTTTGGTTGGATAACAGAATGTGTGAAGGAGAGGAATGTAGAAGACTAGATAGGTTGAAGCCAAATTATAAAAGAACCTAAATACCAAGGAGTTTGTATTTGATTCTAGAATAGGTAGCCATGGCAGTTATTGTGTAGGTAAGCAATGTGTCAGGTCTGTGCTTTAGATTGTCACTTGGGCAGCTATGTGCAAGAGGGCTTGATTTTAATTTTTGCCTTGTTTTTGTTAGTGCTGCAAAAAAAAAACCAAATCTTGTGGATTTTGTATCCAATAACCTTGTTGAAAATATTTATCATCTTAGTTTCTTGTATCCAATAACCTTGTTGCAAATATTTATCATCAGTTTCTGTACTGTTTCTCTAGGGTTTTCTAAGTACATAATCAGATCATCTGCAAATAGGGATGTTTTGTCTCCTTTTTCCTGTTTATACTTTTGCTTGATTCTTCTTATTTAACCAGGGTTATATTAAATAATAGCGAGGAAAGAGGGAATCCTTATTTTATTTTTACATCTTGGTTTTTAATGTTTTGATTCCATTAAAATGGCATTTCCATGCCTTTTTAAGATTTTCATAAGGGTTGAATTTTATCAAAAGTCTTTTCTGCATCTATTGAAGTAATCATGTACTTTTTGTAATTTTTGGTAGTTTATGTTTAATTTTGCTAATTGTTTTTATTAGTGGTCAGTCAATAAACATTAAATGCTTACTATCTGCTACATACTGTGCATTAGTATTACCATTAGTAATGGGTGAACAATCTTTGCAGACTGTACAAATCCAATTTGGTCATAGTAAATTACTTTTTTGATGCATTGTTGATTTACAAAATGGAAAAGGAACAAGCACTTACAGAATACCTACAATATACAGATTTTTGCAAATAGTTCATTTGATCCTTATGATACC
The DNA here is from genome assembly GCA_011680675.1 of Gymnobelideus leadbeateri. NCBI lineage: Eukaryota > Metazoa > Chordata > Mammalia > Diprotodontia > Petauridae > Gymnobelideus > Gymnobelideus leadbeateri. The sequence continues at coordinate 64,362 of WOXC01003742.1, forward strand.
CCTGAGTAGGTAGGTGCTATTATGATCCTCATTTTATAGTTGAGGAGATTGAGGCAAAGTGACTTGCCTAGTTACAGCTATTAAGTATCTGAAGCAGGATTTGAATGTCCTCCTGACTCTAGGCCCAGCACTTTATCTACTGCAACACTAGTTGCCATCCACACTATTCTTACTGATTTGCCTATGGTTCTCTTTGTTCTCTCTCGAGGATGGATCACTTTTGCCTAATTAAAAGTATTTGGTGGGCTTATTTCCATTTTTTAAATAGTAGTATATTAAATGCTCTCTAAATGATAGAATTCAATGGAAAATCCATTTGATGCATTTTTCTCTTTGCTTAATTTACAGATTGCTTAATTTTTTGTTATTGGGTTAAGATCTTGCATTTTTTGGTCATTTTATATTTTTGTAGATACTCAACAATTTCAATACTGTTCTGTTGGCACATAAATGATTTTTGAAAAAAAATTGTTTCCTAAACCATACTTAGCTTCAGTATCCCTTTCTTCCCTCCCACCCCCATCCATAGAATCATTCCTATATATAGTATTTTTCAAAGAGAAAAAAAAAATCAGCACAACTGATACACTGAAAAAACCTGGAAAAATGTACAACATGAAAAATGTAGGACATATAACACTTGTAAATCACCCATTTCCTATCTCTCATACCAAGTCCTGCTTGACCTTGAAGTCTTCCCTTTTGACTATTGGGTGTGTGGCTGTTCTTTCCATCTACACTGCTGTACTTCTTAGATGTTTTCTTGATTCTGCTTACTCTCCAGTTCATGTTGACTTTTCCATGCTTCTCTATATTCATCATACACATCTTTTCTGACAACACAGTAATATTTCATTCATTCATGTACCAGAATTTGTTTAGCTACTCCCCAATTGATGAGCATTTACTTTATTTCTAATTTCTAGCTATCACAACAGTGCTGCTAGAACTATCTTGTTTTATAGAGGGACTTAAAAAAATAATGCCTTCCTTGGAATACAAGCCCAGTAATGGAAACTATGGCCCAAAGGGTATGGGCATTTTTGTCTTATCTGCATAATTCCAAATTGCTATTGGGGGCAGCTAGGTGGCGCAGTGAATAAAGCACTGGCCCTGGAGTCAGGAGGACCCGAGTTCAAATCCGATCTCAGACACTTGACACACTAGCTGTGTGACTTTGGGCAAGACACAACCCCAATTACCCTCCAAAAAGCAAAAAGAAAAAAAAATGCTTTACTATTTCAGTTCCACAAATTATGCATTAACATGCCTACCATCTCACAACCTTTCCAACACTACTGCCAATTTTTCGAGGTGAAACAAGTTGTTTTGATTTGCATTTCTTTTATGCTTATTTGAAGCACTGTAGCTATGAATACAGTACTTCACAATTGTATCTACTGAAGAATGGCTATTATCTATATACATATGTATACACACATATTTTTCCATTTCTCATGGTATATAACTGGGTTTTTTCTCCACACTTAAAATTTTTTCATGTTTGGTAGTTTTCAGAAATATACATTTTCCTCTAAGGACTACTGTAGGTGCATCCCAAATGTTTTGCCATAGTTTCAGTTACAGTTACCACTATTGTCTATAATTTGTGGTTTCTTTTGCCCAATTGTGTCAGTAGTCTACTTGTCTGTATTTTTTTTTTTTGCTTTTTGGAGAGCAATTGGGGTTAAATAACTTGCCCAAGGTTACTCAGCTAAGTTTTTTTGTTTGTGTTAAGTGTCTGAGGCCGGATCCGAACTCAGGTCCTTCTGACTCCAGGGCTGGCGCTCTACTCACTGCGCCACCTGGCCGCTCCTTGTCTGTATTTTTTGCTCAAATTTCCTTCATCATTAATTTTATTGCATTATGCAATAAATAATGCAAAAAATAATTGCATTATTACCTTTTGCATTTGATAGAGTCCTTCATCTTTTTAAAGGCACTGTGGGATGCTGAGCAATGTATACTTAATTCTCTAAGTGGATTCCCATTACTACATAGCCACATGAAGCTTGAGTCCTTTTTTCTTCCCCCTACAAATCTGAACTGTGAACTCAGATAGTATGGGTCAGGTTTTCCCCATTGGACCACATGAATTACATTAAATGAAATAGAACATAGTTTAATCTGGCTAGCATGACATCATATAGCATTCAATTACCTAAGGTAACTAATTCATATTCAGTGGTGGATTAGACAAAAACTTTTTCTGTTAATCTCCAACGGGTCAAACCTTGAGATCACCGGTTGCATTTTGGACAGTGGCATAAAGAAAAATTGCTTATCTGCCAACAGCTAATACAACCTAAAATCTTCCATTTATTTTCACGACTTTGTATCAATATCTGAATATGTATGCCTGTTTAATGAAAATCAAACACTTAGGATTCAACTCAGGAAGAGCTAGAACTACCCAGTCTCCTCATTTTGCTCTTTTTTTTTTTGGTTTCCTTAAAGGAAGAAGACCTAAGTAAGCACCATCCGTGGGATTACTGCTCTGGGGCAGAAATAGCATAAGCAGCAGACAGTGGTTTTAGATAAGAGGGACACTGTAGGTCTGAAGAGATAAACATAGGGTATAAGGGCTTTATGAAGAGGACAGGGGAGCAAAAGATTAGAAATCTCAGTGAATAAAGTGGGCCATCCAAGCTGACTTCTACGTGGGGAATCTAGTTGAAGTTTTTTCTTCTTGTTTTTATTACTTCAATTTTTAGGTTTTCCATGGGAAATACTTCACATCAGAAGATAAGAAACTTGAACACACTTTCATTCCCATTTGCAAAATGGTAGTCATTAAGGTAGATCTGTCATTTAAAAAAATTATATAAGACATCCATAGCATCTGAAAGCAGTTCAAGATTTTAGGTAACTTTTTCCAAATCCACACTAATAATCACATACCTTGTTAAAGGTGGAATCTAGCACTTTTTATCTTCAAAAATTTAAAAACCACCAAATTAGCAATGGTTTTTCCCCACTACAAGACAAAATATTTTCACAAAATACTACTACTACCTCTTACACAAGAAGGCTTCCTTTTTGTTTTGTATTAAGTTATGTGATCCAAGCAACAACTCAATGTAACTTCTGGTTGTGTACTGCTAAAATTTCTTGATTACTGGGAGAAATGACATGATTATCCTACATACCTTTAACCCCTTAGGAATCTACAATTAAAATCAGTGCCTCTGGTCTTATATACATTTTCAATTAATGAAAACATTTTACTACAAACTTTGAATGAAAGTAAATAAGAAAATTGTATTCTGATAGCATGTTTGAAGAGTAAGATTTACATGAATGATCCATTCCACCTAAAATGAGAATCACAAATAATACAAAAATCTTTTCTGAGTAAGCAAAATCAAATAACTCAAATAAATATCCTTTATTAAAGAAAAAAAAGAGGAATATTGTTAAGCACCAAAACTGTATGTTGTTACATTGCATGTACAAGAAAAGTGATTGCAGTACTTGGTGTAGAATATTTTAACTCTGAAGTCATGAGTGTAAAAAACATGAAATAAAAAGCAATACAGTAATTACATTGCAGAAAAGTTGCACTAAAGAAAAAGAAAAAGGCAACAGTTAAAACAATTATTGGAGACTTCATAGTATTGCTCTAAATGCTTGCTTAGTTTTTTCTTTACATTTTTTACTTAATACTTTAGAACGAGTAATATTACTTAGTATTGTAAATTTGCAAGAGTTGGCATTTACAATACAATGTGCATTTAAAATGTCCACTCAAATGCAACTGTTAAAGCCAAGCACAATGTGCTAGTGTTTTTTTTCTACTTTTATAATATTGCACAAAGCTAGTGAAGGGTGGATCAGTTTGCCATTAGAATTTTCATTTATCCAGACAGGCTGAAAAATGTCAGTTTAATTAACCCTAATGAGCTGCATTCATGCAAAATTATCTGTAGTTTTCTATTCTTCATAAACTGAATATTGTGGTTTCACACTTGGCAAGACATACAGGACAATGGGGCTATGGAGATACTGTCAAAGGTAAAGAAGTCATTGTATGGGTCAAATTGTCTATCCCTCCTGCTTCATAGCTGGAGGGCTTTATCACTTTATGATTAAAGTGACTTCTTAAAATGAGATCTTGTGAGAAATGAGAACAGCAGTTGTACCCTTTAACAATAACATACAGGTCTTCAAAAAAAGTAATATAAACCCTTTGTTTTGTGTGTTATGATCATGCCTTCTGAACAATTATTATGTGTGTACACATGACTTTTTTTTCCTGTTACTCAGGGCTTTCTTCACTGTTAACTAGAATCACTACTGCCTCACCTTCCATCTCCCCCCCCCACAACAAAATCTACTGTACATGCAGTGGACCCACAAATTTGATAAGGGTTGTTCACTGTCAACAACAGAGGTATTTTCTGCATATCCACACAGTGGTAGCACTGTAAAGAAGTTTGAGGGTGGAGGGAGAAGAACATTTGTTCAGTGAATCTGGAATTCCTCAAGGCCAGTGATAAAGAATTTGTTTTGTTAGACTGGAATAAAATTAAGTTCTAAAAGTGCCAAGGTGTAAACACTGTGGGCCAAATTTCGGAATTTGGAATGAATAGACCTTTAAAAATAACTCAATAGACAAGATACACATTTATATATATGCATACTCACACACACACAACACACATACACAAACATGTATAAAAATCAATCCAGAAAGTATACTGGCATCTCCCTTCCACCTTTAAAACCCTCTAAATGTTTACATACATGACAGTTTAGGCAGCAATATAAACTCACTTTGTAGGAAAATGTCTTAAATTATACTATATTTATAGGCTTAGAAAATATCCACTGCTTCCTTTTACAGAGCAACTAATTAGCAGGGACATTGGTCAGTGTGCTTTAGCTAGAGAGCACTTTGCAACAAAGTTCAAAATGTAATTACTGAATCTGCTGGTAGTTCTAAATAAATGCAATGTGCTCCAACAGGAAGGTGCTTCCACTTTTCATCTCCTTTATGAAATAACCCTCATTGCTCTGAAACAAATCAATTTTCTAATGCTATGCTACCATTTTTTCTTTCACCTTCTGGGAATTTGACAGAATAATATAATTATTAAAAAGAAAATAAAATCTGCTTTATTAAAATGAATATAGAGCCTTATAAATTATAATCTTAATTCAGTGCAACAAAGAGAACAAAGGTTAACAATAATCAAGCTTACGGTTCCTCTTATCAATTGGGTTGCATTTCAATAATGCACCTGCCAGAGTTCAGAAATATTTTACTAAATGAAAAACATGTTAAAGGCAAAATGGCTCTTTATAAAGAGCTATGTAAAGTATATGAAACCCCAAATCCCTGATACTGCTGCTAAGGACACAAGTCCTTTACAAGTAAATAGCTGATGTTAAGTGTGTGTGTGTGTGTGTGTGTGTGTGTGTGTTAAGATTACAAAACTTTGAAACAGGGTTTTGTGTTTTATAAAAAAACAAAATCGAAACCAGAAAACTTTTCCCTAAGCTAAAAGAGGTACCTTCATCTTACGCAAACACAACAAACAAATAAAATGATTTTAAAATACATTTTTATGGATATGTATAAAAACTTGTTGATTTTCAATTCCAAATCATAGATGTTGTCCTTCCATTTTGGCTTTTCTTTCACTTATGACTATGAAAACAGCATCTGTGATGGCAGCAGTATACTCCTCATGTCTTAAGACCGTATTTTACAGTAAATGGCCTCATGTATCCCACCCCCTAGATCATCTACTATGATTATGCATCTCACTCAGTTTGTAATAAACAAGTAGAGTCTTTCTGTCACATAAAAGCAGAATAAATGGTTACAATTTCATGTAAGAGAAAGTTATGAAAGAACATATTGTGCAGTGTATTATAGCTGGACTGGGCCTCTTTTCAAAATGCACTTTATAAAAGCATTTCTGCTCCAAAGGTTTAAGGGACAGAGTTTGTAATTATTATTTTTACACTACTCACGTGCTCATTAAGTCTACAGAGATATGTCAAACAAGCAAGATAACAATCTTTGTAAATCCTCCTATATCAGGCATTTCCCCATAGTGTGACAGCACCACCAAGATTTTGCAGCATTAGAAATACTTTTTCTATACACTGTACATGGCTATATATACACAATTTCAGTTCTATTATTAGAAGAAATATGTGAAACTGACTTAGGGACCTATAAGGTTAATCTCTTAACATTCCAAAGTCAATACACACTTGCTTCCCTACTTAAATACATGGCAGCTTGGACTGGAATTGTATATTAACTTCTATTTCTCATTATGGAAACATGATAAATTAATAGTAATAAAATTGTCTGTCTGAATCACAGGTTTAATTGGAGGGAAATAAATCAGACAACTTTTTCAATGAGATAAGCAGCTCTTAGAACTTCTATAAGTACAGCTACAATAGTATGTAGGTCAGTACAATCGGCCTATGTTTTAATGGGGGATGAGTACTGAGTAAGGAAAGAAGAATATAATCTTGTTTAACTTTGTTGGGGTCTGAAATCTCATGTTAAAAAACCCTATAAATTACAGTAGTAGTTGGAGTGAATCAGTCATCTTGCCATCAGAAATCCATTTGATATAAGCAATGTAGCCTTGCTGTGACACCTTCATCTGGGTTATGGCAATGGAAACTCTCTTAATTAAGATCACCTTATTATGAAGTGCTTTTGGTACCTGAAAAGTGGTGGAAGACAGATCTTCCTCAAGCCAAATTCTGCTTTCTGTGAAATAACCCTACAATGAGGTTCCAATTACATATTGTTATTGATTTTTAAAAGGGTCTCTCTTATTGGTTCTCTGTATTAATAAGTAAAAAAAAAACAAACAGAATAGGAAGTCCTAGAGTGGGAAAACTTGTATCCAAAGGTATAGCTAAAATAGGAATTCTTTGTTTTTTTCATGTAATTGCTTACAAAGCTGCTAAAAACAAAAACAGTATCACTGAACCCAAACTTTTTTTAAATTAAAAAGCAAGTGTTAATTGTTTCACTGTTGTACCATGCTTTTCTTGCTTAAAGATTCTAGGACAACTAAATTTCGTATATTAAATCTGTATTACTAATCTGCCTAGGTAAGATATGAATCTGTAAAATGTTGCCTGAATAAAAAGAATGCCACTTTGGAAGAAGGTTGCTGACAACCACTTTCCAAATATTTCTTCAAACTCTTCAACAAACAATACTTGGCAAAATCAACATTTGAATGGACAAGTTATTTTTTTTTTAAGTCAAGACATCAGAATAGCCTAAGACTTTAGGACCTTTGGCCAAGGTATCTTGCCAGCTCTCCCCACCCCCCAATTGTTTTAAAAGAAATGAGATTGAAAGTCAGTATGGCATTACTTTTCTTTCCATTCATGAACACATGAGGAGCAGTCCACATATACTGGGACTTTACTATAACCCTGTTCTAAAGGTCTTACAGAACTGGGTACTGGGAAGCCTCTTGTTACTGCAGTACTTAATTCTTTCTGTACAGGGTCCAAGACAGATCTCCCTCATAGAGTAAGAACCTACTCAAGAGTTCTAGTTTCGGGAGACTTTAGGTAAATCTTGTTTAGTCTAATTGAGATGCTTAATTATTCCCAACTGTAAATAGATTAATCTCTTAGTACTCTGGTAGAGTAAAAAAAGTAAATTGCCTCTAAACTACTAGTCTTCAGATGTGAACTGTTTTTCAGAGTGCAGAAGGGTACTCATAAAAGTTTTACTTAGAGGGCCCAAAAGTAGCGAGCTGTCACTTGAAGAAGCTATCATGTCTATTTTTTTTGATAGAAACCACTGTGGAGCACACTTTGTTTTTATAAACTGTGGAGCATAAAACCAAATTTATATAGTACACAGATAAAAGCACTGGATCCCCATTATGTAATCTTCATATATGATTCCAAACAGAAGTTTCATGAGTTAAATTAATCAACAGTTCAAACAGAGAAACTCAAAAGAATTTAAGCACTATCAGATTACAAAGTATTGCTTCTCATAACAAAGTTGCACATAAAGTTCAAACTACTATAAACTCAGAATTATGAAGAGCTATTTAAAAGCGCATGGAAAGTTTTACTTCAAAAAACATACAAAGTGTAAGACTGTGTGGCTTCCTAAAAATGTGCCGGGTTAAGTGTATCATGTCATTGTAAATAAATATTAACATATGTATCTCCATGATTACTCTTTGTTTCTATAACACAGAAACTTAACATCTTTATGTAAATTCTTTTGGAGATGAACAATTATGAAGTTTGGGGTTATTTTCCAACTGACTTTCTTACAATTCTTGTCATAGAAACTACAAGGGTAAACTAGGACTTTTTTTTTTTCAGAAGATGTTTGAGTGTTCGTGGAATAAACTGATGTGGAAGAAGCTGTTTTCAAGCAGATGATTTCTCAGTGCACTGAAGGGCAAATTTCATAGCAGTCCTGATAGAACTCACAGTAGATATTCATCAATGCAACAGCATTCTTCTAACTTTAACTGGCCACTCTACTGATATAAATTTAAAAAGTGCTTTTAAAAGAACTGGGAGGGTATCCTAAGACATTCTCTTCATTATGATTACATACATTGCACATCTAAAATTCATTTGTTTAACCTCTATGTAGTGGAATGGATAGGATCATGAAGATGACCTATAAAATGACTCCCCTTTTCACACACTGAACTAACACAGTTTAGACTGCAGAATCAAACTGCTTACAAATTTTCCCCAAAGGAGTAGGAAGATAATCTTCAACTGTGGGCATTATTTTTCCTCTCAGTGGCTGTTAAGTCACCTGTTTTCAAAAACACAAAAACAAAATCATGTTAAAAAAAAAGATAAACCTCTTAATGGTAATGTTTTAACTGTAGAATGTTGCATTTATTATGAAATGTTTTTTTTTTTTTTTTTGCTTAACTGTTATTCCTTGTTATAAAGGAGGTCTGAACTGATTTGGGAAAGAAATTATTTCCAGATACTGCTGTGATCAAATTAAAAATGTCTTTTGAAGTATGGGATAGTGCTTTTTTGTTGTGTCTTACTCTAGCCTTATAAACAGTCACTTATCTGTACAGTATAATGGGAGACTACAAAGATCATACATTTTGAACAGAATCAGACCTTTTTAAAGGGTCATCTAAACCAAACCCTGATTTTTACAGATGAAGAAACTGAAGCCTGCAGGGTAAATGACTTGACTAAGACTGCATAGATGGTAACAGGATTTAAACTTAGGTCCTCTGACTCCAAATCCAGTGTTCTTTCCACTCTACCATCCTGCCTCCTTGTGGACAGGTAGTGAAAGATACATTTTAAAAAAAATAAAAATAAATCCGAAAACGGTATTTTTAAAGCTTTATCAACAAATTCATATAGAGTTTACTTTTTTCTATATGTAGTCAGCATTCTGTATGAGAGGTACAACTAAAAAATGGAATTATAAATGGATTAAATGACAAAAATACTTACACTGTCTTACTGCCTTTAAGCAATAGGTCCAATATTCTACATATAATGCTTTAAAGTCCAAATCTTCTAACAAGTCAAAACTCCCAATGCTCCAGCAAGTTATATTTCTCTTAAGCTGCTTATCACATAGTCTAACTTATATTAATTTTGCATGCCTTAGCACTACCTTATACACTATAAAGTCTTTGAGGAAACAGAATATCTTGTTAATACATTTCCTTTAAAGGGCCTAGGAGAATGAGAATGCCTTACACACAGCTAGCATAAAAGAATTTTTTTTTGGGGGGGAAAGAAATTAAATGAAGCCAAGTTAAGCATCTTTTATATATTTCTAAGCACTAAATACATGGCATCTATACATATTTACACATATAGAATTATCTAAAAATTATGAATTACTTTGAAATTCAATCTCTAAAAACAAAGACAAAACTCTATATGGCTTCATCAGTCCTTCCTACTCAACAAATAGGAATTATATAAACTACTTTAGGCATTGACCTAGTTTCCTGTCCCATTGGTATTGTTTTTCCTCATCCATAAAATAATGGAATTGTATTAGAAAATATTTAAGGTCCTTTTTAGTGCTAATCTTCTAAGTATTCAAATCCAAATTACTGGAAAAACTCAGTCACCCATCTGCCTGAGAAGCAACATGGTTAGTGGTAAACAACAGAAGACCTAATCAGAAGACCTAAGTCCAAGTCCTGCAGTGCCATTATATGTCCATGAGCATGTAACTGAACTTCTCAGCCTTAACTTATTCCTTTATAAAACAAGGACACCAATAGTAACTCTTACTATTTTTGTTGGTCAGGCTCAAATAAGAATCTATATACAGTCAGTAAATAATTGAGGGCACAAGGGACTAAAATTACTTAAAAATGGCAAAACTGGCAAAGAGGCATAGTAATGATTAGTTAATACAACTGTCTGGAGACTTCTGGGAGATTTCTTTCTACTTAAAACAAAACCAATTTCCTAACTTTCCTCGCCGAAAATTTCAAATTTAGGGAAGTAAAGGACATGACTAGTAAAATTATTTTGGAGCTAGTTGGTGAAGGGGAAGTTATCAACCAGATATTTGGAAGACACCAAGAGTTTCCAAAAACAAAGTCCCTTCTGTTCATCACAGACAAAGAGAATGAGATGAATACAGAATGTTCATGGAAAGACAGATGCCTGGCCTGAGACTAAAAAGGCAAGTTCATTTAAGAGGGATAGAAAAGCACTTAAGGACAAAATTCTAAAAATAAAATCACAAATACTTTTTAACAACAAAGAAAAAGACATCAACTTCACCAACTGAAGAAGTCTTTGTAAAAAGCAAAGATGAATGAAAAAGTAGCATGGTCCTGTAAGAATAGCATCAGGAAGACTAAAGCCCAAAAAATGATAAGGGGGGGAAGAGATAGCCTTGTATAAACAGGATAATGATAATGCACAGCAGAAAAAAATGAAGATGCCTAACTTCAATCAAGAATGAATTTAAGGTTGAAGAGGACAGAAAAAAGGTTGAAGAGGACAGAGAGCAGGGAGGTATAGCAAAAAGGCACTGGATCTCTAAGAGAGTTACTGAGATTTATATTTCATGTCTTTCAATTTTTATCCATGAAAGTTTAACCTCTCAAAGTTTCTATCCATAAAATGAGGGATTTGAACCAGAACTCCAAAACCCTTTTTAGCTCTCAATCTGTGATACTACGAGCCCAAGATAATATAGAATTAAAGCCCTAAGTTTATAGAATATCTCGTTGTTCTAAATGAGTACAGCCCCAACCAATTATAGGCAGGAATATTTAAAAAACTGGTGGTGATCATGGATAACAGCTTTTCAAATCAAAACATTTAAAGGACTAATCTAAATGTGCTACCACCTTCACCATGAGTATGGATCAATAGCCACTGGGGGCAGGGAGCACTTCTAATGGTGGGATAGAAGGCCTGGTGCTTGGCCCCATTCTGGTCAACATTTGTAATCAAAGTCCTAGATAAAGACAAAAAGATACCACCTACTAAATTTATAAATAACAAGAGGATGCAAAAAAAAGGAAGGGGAAAAAGGTGTCCTTATTGATCTTAATAGATAAGTTAAAAACTTTAATAACACCAAGTAAAATGCATGGGCCTATATTACTATTTTAAACATGAGAAAATCCCTTTTCTTAATTTTAGGTATTATTCAGTATAATCTATAGTTCAACTCACTTTAATTTTCCTCACCTCCTAGCTACCGCTACCACCACCGCTACCACCACCACCACCACCACCACCACCACCACCACCACCCAAAGAGAAATTCTTAGGTGAATTTCTTAATATGTCTTCCATTGGTAAAATTATTAAGTAATTTACTATACTGCCTACAAATCTGTATAGAAAATGCAGAAGCAGCTATTATTGACTTGTTGTTTCTATGATCTAACAAAGATATGCTAGAAAAGTGACTCCTTGGGAAGGCAATGTCAATAGTTCACTGCATATAAGAAGTTCTATTTTTTCTGATTTGAAATTATTTAGCCTGAGTGACTGTCAATTCAAGTCAGAAACACTAAAAAATGAAAAAGAAAAACCAAAATACATGTACACATTTAATTTGTTGGTGACTTAATTTGTCAAAGTTACTTTCACTTTTTTTTTTTAAAGCAATTGGGGCTAAGTGTTACACGGCTATTCTTTTTTATGCTTTGGGTGCTCATTTTCTGAGGCCAGAACCGATCCCGGGTCGTCCCAACTCCGGGGCTGGCGTTCTTACTCACAGTAGCCACCCTACTTTCACTTTTATAAGAGGATATTACTTAAGGAGACAGCAATACTGTAGGGATCATTCAACCTCTGTTAAAAAGAGGTGTTTAAATATCTCAAAAACTTATTTCTCTGATCTACTGATTTAAGGAATGCATAAATGTAAAAAGTTTATTATTCATAACACAATGTAGTGAGAATATGGTAAACAGTATGATTAAACCAAATGAAAACCCGACTTTAATTACCCTTACCCCTGCCCTCAAACAGAAAGAAAACTGAAAATGCTTTTGACAAAGACAGGACCATTACATGTTAGTTTTCCCAATCTGTGCAAGGCAAGCTCTCTTCTTCATCCTCAGATTCGGGTGATGCTTCTTTAATTCTTCGAAGTGCTTCATGAATGCTACGTGTCAGTGGGTCTGTGTCAGGCAAAAGCGTGAAGGACTCTCTCAAAACTTCCTTCTGTACCTTCTTCAGTTTCACCCCTTTCCTTATCTGTGCCAAGATGTTATTACTATCATCTTCATCAGGAAAAGGAGGCAGAGTTCGTTGTTCAACCTTTTTCAGATGAAAACTACCCCGTTTCAAGGAAGCCAGTACCTCATCCATTGGTGAACTCACTTTGGTAAACAAAAACAAAATAGATAATTAGAATTTCCACAGTCAAATTCTGTAATCACTAGAATTTTTAACAAGACAGTGAAAACAGTATAAATATGACCATTTGGTCTATTCACACAATTTCTGCTGAAAGAGCTGCTCCCAATAACTTGCATAAGAAAAATACTAATTCTACTTTGGCTAGTCTGTGCATTAGTATTCTTGCATCTTATAAGTAAATAGAATTAAAGGTTAGGGAACAGTTGTTTTTAGTGATATAAAGTGTGATTATGCCCTAATCGTGTCTAACACATTCCCAAGACAAAAGTTCACCTTCATAAAAGGTTCTCTGAAGTGTACAAAACCTTTTTCTCAGGAAAGTTCTAAGCTAAGATGGATAGTATAAACAGTATTGTATTCCTTTTACATAAAAAAAACGGAGGTCCAGAGAAGTTTAATGAATTGCCCAAGTGAGAGTTAGTACTCTAATTCAGGTCTTGTGATTTTTAAGAGGAATGTCATTTTCATTATATCACTGATAATAACTTCTTTTCATAATTACCTAAAAATTCTTCTCTTTTCAGGTTATTTTGTCCTTAACAGGTAAAATACAATTGCCACCTCTAACTTGAGTTCTTCAGCTTATATAAAGAACCAAATTTTCTCTCCTTTTAACCAAAGATCTGACTACTCAAGAGAAAAGACCACCCTTTAAAGTACAGATTTACTACAGCTAAAGGTTAATCTGATTAAAGCTATTTTTAAAATGTCCCTCTCAATTTTTTCCCACGAGTGCAGTTGGCATTCTAGTCACACTTTGCAACTATGGGTAAGGGACATCTAAGGGGAAAATGACTGGCACTAAAAATGGTAAATGCTGAGAACAATGGCCTCATGTAAGCCAGGTGTCAAGTCTATATGTCATCTAATGAAACCTCTTCATTTTGCAGAAAGGGAAAGTGAGGCAAATAAAGGAGAAGGGTCAAGTTGTTTTCTAAATCTGAAATATCCCCATATCTAGATCTGACTTGGTTACAAACTGAATATTTACTTTTTGTTCAGTTTAGTGACTGATACTCTTTAAATAAATGAATAAATCTGCATGCTCTGTTCTAATCTAGATTTCTTACTGCATCTTCTCAAATAGTGTAAGCTTTTTATATTTCTGTATCTGTCCCATGGGACTTAACACACTGTAAATTTTTAAAAAATATTTGATATTGATTGTTCGAAGCTATTTCAACTCTCATTTGTAAAAAAAAAAAATGTATTTCTCTAGTTACTATTCCTATTATCAGTTCTTACCAAACTTATCCTAAGTAGCATTTCTTCCTCTGATGATTATTCTCAGACTTTGTATCTTTCTCTTATTAAAATAACTATTTTCCAAACTACTCAAGAATCATTAATCCCTTTCATAAAAAGAGGAGAAAAATGGAGAGTTGTTAGTGGCTGTAAGTAATTTCTAAATTTCATGAAATGTGACATAAAAGTTTTTTTAAAGCTTTATGAGGAACTATGAAATAAAAAGACAATAGGTACACCCCACTTTAAATAAAAGCTTAACTATACTTTTATTGAAAATTACCTCTTCTCCGTTGCAAACCTTCAGCAGTTTTTTTAAGCTTCTTCCTGGCACTGACCAGCTGATTGCTGTCAAAGAAATGTGCTGCGGGGGCACTGGCAGACTTTGGGATCCTCTTTTCTTCGCCCTCCACTTTAGAAAGGCCTTTCTCCAGGGACTCTGTGGGGCCGTCCTTAGTAGTAGGTAGAGGGGGTGGTGGCGGCGGTGGTGGGGGTGGTGGGGGCGGTGGAGGAGTTGGAGGAAGAGGTGGTGGGAGTGGGACAACAGTAACAGTACCTGGTGTCAGGTCATTATCAGTAAGAAGTGGAAGAGGTGCAATGTGAGGCAGTTCAGAGGTAACACCACTAAGAGGTAATGAAGTGGCTTCAATTTGTGCTAATGAAGGCTCCTCAAGCTGGGCCAGTCTCTGGGGTTCCTTGGCTTGTGAAGACGGAAGCACCTCTTTTCCTTGTTCCACCTCTTCAGTTCTCTCTTCTGTCCTTAGGGTTCCTGGTAAGGACTGAGGCTGATCGACACTGGACACCGGGCTTGCAACACTTCTTCTCCTCGCATGAGCTAGTCGAAGTCTTGTTGACTTGAGTATGACTTGTCCAGGGTACCGCTAAAGAAAAACCGTTAAACTGGTTAAATCATGTAAAGGAAAAAAGGTTTGCAGATAACTTTTGTTACATAATTTTTAATTTTGGTATTATTTTCTTGCAAAATGAAGTTCTTTGTTGCTCCTGAGATAATCAGAATAAAAGTTGTATGACATATAGCAGGCTTTATCACATTAAACGCAGGCAACCAGAATCTTATACATCCTACTAAGGTGTGCCACTGTTAACTTCTTCACTAAGGCCTCACCTTACCAAAAATCACAATGAAAATTTGATTACTTGAATTTGGGCACCCAAATTTCCATTTTAAATAATTACAAATTTAAAACTGAACAAATATGGGGAGGCTAGGTGGTGCAGTGAATAGAGTACCAGCCCTGGAATCAGGAGAACCTGAGTTCAAATCCAGCCCTCAGACACTTAACACAAAAAGACTAGCCATGTGACCTTGGGCAAGTCACTGAACCCCATTTGCCCTACCTTCCCACTTCCAAAAAGAAAAAAAAATCTAAAAACAAAACAAAACAAAAAACCTGAACAAATATGAAAATATGAAGAGTAGAAAACAGAAGCAAAACATGTTAACTTATATTAGGCAACAGAGAACACATAACTATTTTATAATTCCATTCACATATTCTTCATATGACAGTAACTTTAAGGTGGAGGTGTGTGTGTGTGTAAGAAAAGAACGTTTGGAGTTAAAGAGCTCTGATTACATTAGTTTCCTGGATCCTTGTTATGCAGATGGGTTACTATTTTGTATTTTCACAGGACCAACTCTATCTTTTTATATGACCTTATTTGTTATCAAGTATAAACCCCTATAAGGTGATGGTCTAGGTGACAGGGGTGGGGAACCTGCAGCCTCAAGGCCATGTGTGGCCTCTAAGCCCTCAAATTCAGCCCTTAATCCAGTCAAAGGGCCACTTGAGGACCTAGATGGTCACCTGTGGTCTTGAGGCCACAGGTTTCCCACCCCCAAACTCTAGGAAATCATTAACAGGTTCGTTCTAGTCACTCAACTACTCAAAAGACTTTATTAGAAGATAATTTCACTTATAACATGGTCCTATAACACAGACTTCACTAAAGTTCAGTAATATTTAAAACTGATAAGTCATTAAGCTTTGTTATTTTCACAGACAGATATTTCAAACACTAACAAAGCCATTCTTTTATATATCAGGGTAGTTTAAAAAGATGCATAAAATGACTATCTCTGGGGCCCTACCCAATGGTATATACCAAAATCAACTAGCAAAACCTGGCACTTGTATGTACAGTAACTTCCATATCTAATAGGACTGCAAGGAAGTAAGGTTTATCAGAACTGCCAGGTCTTTTCCTTGCCCTCCTGCTTGACCTATTGGATAGGGTAGAAGTAGAAAAATGGAAAAGTGGGAACAAATAATAAAAGTGGGAAC
Organism: Gymnobelideus leadbeateri; assembly: GCA_011680675.1. NCBI lineage: Eukaryota > Metazoa > Chordata > Mammalia > Diprotodontia > Petauridae > Gymnobelideus > Gymnobelideus leadbeateri. The sequence goes on from WOXC01003742.1 coordinate 80,792, forward strand.
AAATGAAGGCTTGGTAGTAATAATCAGATAAATATGGACTCTAAAAACAAACAGGAAAAAGATTATACATTTACAATCAAAATAATGAAAAAGTATTTAGGTAGTTTAATTTCACTAGTAATTTTCTAAATAACACTTAAAGAACCAAGTATATAGAAATCCTAGGAGTATGTATACAATTGTCTTTGCATTCTTTCAAGAAACTGTAAATGAAGTGTTTTTATATTACCTGCTTAAATGTGCGAAGTCTGTCTAATGTCTTCTGTCTTTCTTGGCTAACCCAGGTACTCTTTCTTTCTTCTTCATCTTGTAACTTTTCTCTCTTCTAATAAAGAACCATAAAGCATCAATTATGACATATCCCTATTCATGTTCATCATTAATAGCAAAACCAGAGGAAAAATTCTACCAATCAGATGGAGACTGCATACAAAGTGATGACTAAGTGCTTTCAGTTAATATATCCTACTAACCCAAGTGCCCTTTTAAATTTAGGAAAAAATGGGTCAATAATTTAACTTCTATAAGCATATCGTTTGTTAAATTACCAACTTAACTTGTCAGTCCCAGTAGAAGTCATCTCAAATCTTTAAAAAAAAATAAAATAGCTTGCCATATGAGGTTTTTGTCAGATTAGCTGTTACAGGTGGTACAACAATGTTCAGTAAAACTGAATATATCTGCAAATAATACTGTCAGCTACATGTTGATAATAAGCCAGTAGATACATGGATGGTGCCAGAACAAATTTCTTTAAAGGGTGATTTTTCGAGATTTTTTTCCCCTAAGCACTTAAAATTTCATGCTAACTAAATTTGGAATTAGGATGGAATAGTTGCCCTCCTGATACCCAGTCCTATCTATCTTTTAGGATATTTCAAACTGGAGGACATATAAGAGAGCTCATTATTTTTCTCTCCCAACTTCATCCCTCTTTGAAACAATTATCTTTCTACCGATGGCATTACTTTCTTTTCACTACCCTATAAGGTATCTTGGACTCATCCACTTTTCTGTCCCTCTCCTGTACCTTGGTCACAAACAGAGTGCAATGGAAAGCACAGTAGAGACGAAATCAGAAAGCTTTAAGTTTTTGCCTTGGCTCTGAGATTTCTGTATATCATTTCCCTCTTTTGGGACTTTTTGGTTTTCTCATTTGTGAAAAGACAGGGATAGGACAAGATTAGTGGTGTCAAACTCAAAACAGAAATGGGAGCTATTAACCATACATAAGGACATGCCTATGGCCTACACATTATCTATGTGATTTGTATTTCTGTTAGATTAGTTATTTCCCACTTACATTTTAATCTGGTTCTGGCT
>WOXC01003743.1:0-112734 GCA_011680675.1 Gymnobelideus leadbeateri
GATCAAACAGACAGGCTTCCAAACTGTCCAACCATTATATCAATACCAAATCACAGTTACTAGAGAGGGAAGCATCAACATCTGGGTTTTCAAAGCCGGGGGGCTCTCAACAACGGCTTCCCAGAGTCTCATCTGGTCAAATCACACAACACTTCTCAAAGTGAGCCCCAAAGCAAAGCCTCTCCTCAGGGCTTATATAGCCTTCTCTTGGCTCAGAGAATGTAACAACCTCCTTGACCCACTGCCCAATCACAAAGTATCCAGGTGTGGGCTTTCTTGAAAAACAAGCCTCCCACCACAGGCTCCAGGTGCACTTAAGGTAGGGGCAGGGAAGATCTTTAAATGTGCATTTCCATTACAGGTTCTCGCTACAAAAATTGAAAAAAATAAAATAAAATTAAAAAGGCTGTGTAAACTGTGCACCCTGACCCCAAGAGAGCTCCATCCCACTCAGGCTCCTGTGGGTGAACACCTGCCTGCCACCCACTTTCACAGAAAGAAACACAGATACAACTAACTGTGAAGTTTGTCTCTCTCAGACTCCACTCTGAAGGTTGACAGTCACAGGGTGGCTAGAGGAGCAAGTCTAGACTCTGGAAGGCTCATTGTCCTGAGTTCAAATCTGGTCTCAGACACTGGCTCTGGGAGTCACTTAACCCTGTTTGCCTTGGTCTCCTCCTCTGTCAAACTGGAAAGAAGATGGCTGCAGGACCTTTGCCAAGGAAAGCCCACATGGGGGCAGGAGGAGTGTGGCCCCTCTGAAAATAACACAAGCACAGCTTCCTTTCAGCCCCAGATGCACTGAACTCAGAACACCCCAAGGCCCACATGTCCCCCACCTCTGAAAGACCTCCCTGAGCCTTCCCGTCTTAGAGCTATGCTCTTTGCTCCTTTTCCCAGGTCATTTCCTAGAGAAAGCTCCCTGGCTGGGTGGTCCCTCCTTTTCCCATCCCCTGCTCCCTTCTCCACCTCCTGCACACAGTTCAGCCTGCTACAGCATTGGTCTTCCTATTTCCAGGGACCCTCGGCTAGGGCCTAGCCCAGGGCTGGGGAACCTGTGGCTTCCTTTGCCTCCCAGGGGCAGCCCCTTCCTTGGCTTCTTCCTGACTTCTCTGTGGCCATTGTTTTGGTCCCCACCCCCACCTGTTAGATAAACACTGGTGCTTGGAGATCCTGCCCTGGTTCTCCAAGGGACCCTTAAGGCCTTCCTGTGCTCAGATCTGGTGCCCTTTACTCCCTGCCCTCCTTCCCCATGGGGCTAACTCCTCAGTCCTGGGCCTGCTTTTTTGTTCACTTTCAGTCATCTTTGTAAAGGGAAGCAGCTGGGTGTGCCAAAACACAGGTCACCCACAGCCCACAAACATATATATTCTCAATCAGAGCTTAAGTATCAAGCCCTGCCTAAACCCAAAAAACCCTCCCACATTCATGTCACTTGAACAGAAATCCAACCGAGTGCCACCTCCACTTATCCTGCCTAAAAACAAACAAAAACCCCCAACCCAAAAACCAACACAAAAACCCCCACAACACCAAAACACCACCACCCCCAAAAAACAAAAAACAAAAGGGGAAGGAGGAGGGCAGGGAGTAAAGGGCACCAGATCTGAGCACAGGAAGGCCTTAAGGGTCCCTTGGAGAACCAGGGCAGGATCTCCAAGCACCAGTGTTTATCTAACAGGTGGGGGTGGGGACCAAAACAATGGCCACAGAGAAGTCAGGAAGAAGCCAAGGAATGGGCTGCCCCTGGGAGGCAAAGGAAGCCACAGGTTCCCCAGCCCTGGGCTAGGCCCTAGCCGAGGGTCCCTGGAAATAGGAAGACCAATGCTGTAGCAGGCTGAACTGTGTGCAGGAGGTGGAGAAGGGAGCAGGGGATGGGAAAGGAGGGACCGCCCAGCCAGGGAGCTTTCTCTAGGAAATGACCTGGGAAAAGGAGCAAAGAGCATAGCTCTAAGACGGGAAGGCTCAGGGAGGTCTTTCAGAGGTGGGGGACATGTGGGCCTTGGGGTGTTCTGAGTTCAGTGCATCTGGGGCTGAAAGGAAGCTGTGCTTGTGTTATTTTCAGAGGGGCCACACTCCTCCTGCCCCCATGTGGGCTTTCCTTGGCAAAGGTCCTGCAGCCATCTTCTCCAGTTTGACAGAGGAGGAGACCAAGGCAAACAGGGTTAAGTGACTCCCAGAGCCAGTGTCTGAGACCAGATTTGAACTCAGGACAATGAGCCTTCCAGAGTCTAGACTTGCTCCTCTAGCCACCCTGTGACTGTCAACCTTCAGAGTGGAGTCTGAGAGAGACAAACTTCACAGTTAGTTGTATCTGTGTTTCTTTCTGTGAAAGTGGGTGGCAGGCAGGTGTTCACCCACAGGAGCCTGAGTGGGATGGAGCTCTCTTGGGGTCAGGGTGCACAGTTTACACAGCCTTTTTAATTTTATTTTATTTTTTTCAATTTTTGTAGCGAGAACCTGTAATGGAAATGCACATTTAAAGATCTTCCCTGCCCCTACCTTAAGTGCACCTGGAGCCTGTGGTGGGAGGCTTGTTTTTCAAGAAAGCCCACACCTGGATACTTTGTGATTGGGCAGTGGGTCAAGGAGGTTGTTACATTCTCTGAGCCAAGAGAAGGCTATATAAGCCCTGAGGAGAGGCTTTGCTTTGGGGCTCACTTTGAGAAGTGTTGTGTGATTTGACCAGATGAGACTCTGGGAAGCCGTTGTTGAGAGCCCCCCGGCTTTGAAAACCCAGATGTTGATGCTTCCCTCTCTGGTAACTGTGATTTGGTATTGATATAATGGTTGGACAGTTTGGAAGCCTGTCTGTTTGATCTGTCTGTATATTCTGAAGTGTGGGGTGCTGACCTTTTTCCCCTGAACTAGGTAATGTATGTTTGTTTGATTAAAGTAAGATTGTTAAACCATTTTGAGTTGCTTTCCTTTTGAAAAGCAGATCTAAGAACCTGTGTTGGCAGTCACCCTGGGGATATTGGGGTGCTTGCTGCTACAGAACCCTAATCTCTTAACATACGATGGCTAAGTCAACTCTCAGTCTCAGGCCATCACCTTAACCCTGGGCTACCACAATAGCTGCCTGGGGAGGGGCTCTGCCTACCTCTAGTCTCTCCCCATTCTGGTCCAGCTCCAATATCATTTCCCTAAATTCCAGGTCTGACCACATCATCCCCCCCCCCCTTCCAATCAATAACTCCACTGGCCACCTACTCTTTCCAGGACCAAATACAAAATGCTTTGCTTGGCATTCAAAGCCCTGTGAAATTTTGGCTCTCTCACACTTCCAATCTTCTTACACCTTTCTCCACCACATTTCCTCCTCCATCCAGTGACACTGGCCTCCTGGGGGTTTCACTCACAAGACCCTCCAGCTCTCAGCTCCCAGCCTTTTGTCTGGCTCTCCCCCATTTGGGAAAAACTCCACCCTCTGCTCTGACCAATGATCTATGGAGATTCAGGGTAATTCAGAGTGGTGTTAAAATAAGAAAAACTTCCAGAAAGAGTGCAGGAGAAATTAGAATAAAATTCCTGCCAGTATGAATAATTCCACACTTGCTAAGCCCAAAGCAGCTTCAGCCAGTCAGTCTCTGAGTCCAGGTTTCTTGGGTGGGGTCACTCTTAGTCCCCAAAGGAATGCAAGTCCAAAAAAATTCAAATTTAACCACTGCTTTTAAACACCCACCTGCCCAGAGAGAAAAGCTTGTTGCAAAGTAAAATTTAATGGGCTGGGTATGTGTTCTCTTTCTGTGTGTGTGTGTGTGAGTGTGTGGGCTTGTGTGTGTGTGTTTTTGTGTATGTGTGTCTGTGTGTATTGTGTGTGTGTGTGAAGGTCATGCTAAGTTAGGGTAAGAATTACTAAAGATAGAACTAAGGGAGAACATGGCTTAGAAAGGGAGAGGAATGAAGGGCATGCACCAGGAACAGAGGCTGTGTGTGTGTGTGGGAAAGAGCAGTGCCATGCTTGGGGAGCAGAGATGAGGGTATTGCTTCCTCCTGAGAGAGGGCACCCCCCCCCCCAGGAAGTCCCCCCACCCCCTTGCCCTTCTCCCAGTGCCTGGGCTCCAGAGGCCACCATCTGTTCCCATGAATCTCCTCCAGGAGCCAAGAACAAAGGCAGTTACACTCGTGGCCAGAAGAGAGAGAAGGAAGGAAGGTTTGCAAGAGTGCAGTCTGGGTGGGGGCAGGGCTGCTATGAAGCAGGCTGGGGGTGGGGGTGAGCACAGTTCAGGCTGCATTGCAAAGCCTGGTTTTACAGGGTCAGCCCACCCCAGGGGCTCTTCTGTAAGGGAGTGACCTGTGTCTCAGCAATGCAAAACCATCCAGCCTTTGCAGGAAGCTTCCCTTTGAGAAAGCATCCCTGCCAGCCCAGTATGGTGCTAGAGAAGAGGGGAATCCTGAATCCCTGGGGTTCTCCCAGCTGTCCGGGCTGTCGTCAGAGGGCTGAGGAGGGGGCCCTCTCCACAGCCCCCACAAGCTCTGGCACACTGGCGTTTCTCACCCCAGGACCTCCAGCCCAGACCATGATCCCGATCCAAGCAGGTCCAAGCAAGAGCACTTACCCTCTGAATGGTGGTTTGGTCCCCTACTGTCTGCAGGCCAGGAGCGGCAAGGCTACCAAGGCTCACTGGGAGGCAGGGGCCAGACCACAGGGCTCCTGTAGGACTGCACTGGGCACCCAGCTCCCTGTGCTAGATGGACCCTTGCTGTCAGCCTGCTGGGCTGCCTTCAGCTGGGCATGTGTTTCTCTCTGTCACTCTGGGTTCTGCGGCTCTAAAACTGGTTTAGTCATATTCTACAGGTTTTGGAGGTGTTTGGAGTCAGAGCTCAGGCCAAGTTCCTGCTTTCACTCTGCCATCTTAGCTCGCAACCCCCAGACTGTAATTCTGACTCAGTTGCTCTGAATGCTCCTTCTTTCAGCTCTTAAAACCAGCACCTTTAATGCAAATTTTAAGTGTATTTCCCTGCAGGGTGGATCTGCCCTTACAGGATCAAACATCCCCCTAATCCTCTGGAGACCAGACTTTGCAGGAGCCCCATTCTAATTTAAATGAGCAGACACCTGAGAGCCCCACAGACTGACTTGGTGAACAGACTCCGTTCTGAAGCTAAACTCCGTTTGGGTGGAAACCACTGGCTTTCTGGGAAACCTCCATGCTTGCTGCCTCTTCCTGGCTCTCCCCCTCCCACCTTCTGACGTCAGGAGTCAGCTGATAGTGATGGGGAGGAGGAGCTCTCAGAGCGGGCCAGCCTAGTGGGGTGGCTCAGGTCCAATAGAGCCCTGGGGTGGAGTTTGAGGGCCTGGGAGGTGTCTAGGGCAGGAGACCCTGGCATTCCAGGTGAGGGAGGGCTGGGCTTGGGGCGCAGAGGCAGGCAGGTCCTGGGCTCCTGGCCCTGAGTGTGATTGGAGGAAAGGGCCCATCCTGGGCTGCAGAGGGGGGCAGAGTGGGAGGACCCTCCCAGAGGGGGCTGGTGGAAAACAGGAACTTGAGCTGAGACTGGGCTGCCTTCTTCCTTTGCAGCTGAAGGATCTCTGCCTTCACTTGCAGCCAAGATCTCTCTGCTTTCCTCCCCTGGACCAGAGATCTTTGCCTTCTGGATGCCAGCTCTGGGGTGCAGGTCCCAGGTAGATCTGAGCCAGCCCCTCACAGTCCTGCTGGCCTCTGCTGGCTGCCCCTACCACTGGGTCCTTCCTCTGATCAGGTGGTGAGTGCCTTCCAGATTCACCTGGAGTGATTCTCCTTCTGAGACCTGATGTCTGGACAAGCTCCCTAGGGCACCAGGAATCCTGCTTTCTGTCTTCCCATCAGGACCCAGGAATCCTGTCTCCTTGCCCCCAGCTTTTAGTTAGAGATTCAGTTGTTCTGCTTTCAGACCAAGCCCCCTGTAAAGACCAGAAAGTTCTGCCTGCCCTGAGGACCCCACTTTGGACACAGGAACCAAAGCTCCTGCCTGGCCCCTTCCTCTGGCCCCACAACTCCTGGGCTGCTTCCCTATCAGATCCTAGGCACTGGCTCCCTGAATCTGGTCTCCCTTGAGGGATTCCAGGCCTCAGCTCTAACAGAGGGTCCCAGGAGTCCTCCCCAGTTCCTACTTAGACCCCAGGACACAGTCCTCATGCTTTCCCAGCCTCACTGTCCACCTGGAGCCCTTCTATCCCTTCAGTGTCCCTGAGCTCCCTGCCATGAGCTGGGTTAGAATGTCTTCCTTCCAGCCCCTATCTGGGCTCCCCTTCCCCAGACCTCCTTCTCCCCTGCCCCCTTTTCTTTCAGAGCCCTCAGGCACCCTGCTAGGGGGCTGAATCCCAGACTGGATTTGGTCTCCCTGCCTCAGGTTTCCCCTGGTCATTCTCTGGTGGCTCTATCCCAGAGCCCTCCCCACCCCCAACCTTCCTGAGCTTCCCTCCTCCCTAAATCAAACAGTCAGTCTGTTATCTAGAAAATACATAGTGTTAGAGAGGGAAGAGGGGATGCAGGGAGGGCAGAGGACCAGCTGCGGGGAGAGCTCTGAGTCAGGAGCCATTGAGGCTCTGACTGGTCTCATCCCCCCTGGGATCTTCTGCCTCTTGGTTCTCTGAAGGTGAATGGGGGAGGAGGAGCAGGAGACGGTGGGATTATCTCCTTTTCCAAGCCCTACCCTACCTTTAGGTTGTAGTGTCTGCACTGAGGGGAGGGCTAGGGTCTTTTTAACTCCCAGGGGGGGACCTCACCCTCTGTAAATCCCCCAAAGGCCAGCCTCCTGCCCTGGAAGGAAAGGGAAAGACTCTGCTCTTCTGGGATCCTTCAGCCTCCCCAACTCAGCCTGGCAAGCATCAAGGCCTGTGTTTTGCAAATGGACATTTAAGATCTTCTCTGCCCCTAGGCCCTTTGATAGGCTTATGGGACCCTCAGAACCTTCCTTGATTTGATTTGAAAATATCCTTGATTTCAAAATATACTCTCCCCCTTAATAGGCTGAATGTGCTCACCTGGAACCTGTGGGGGAAAACTTGTTTTTCAGGAATGCCCACACTTTGTTACTTTGTGATTGGGCAGTGGGTCAAGAGGGTTATGACATTCTCTGACCCAGGACAAGGCTATATATACCCTGATGTGAGGTTCTGCTTTGGGGTTCACTTTGGGAAGAGTTTTGTGATTTGGCCAGATGAGACTCTGGGCAGCAGCTGAGTCCCCTGGCTTTGAAAACCCAGATGTTGGTGCTTCCCTCTCTGGTAACTGACTAGGTATGAATGTGATGGTCAGATAGCTGGGAGCCTGTCTGCTGATGTTTCTCTGTCTGTTTGTAACTTGTTTGTTTTCTCTGAAGTTCGGGGTGCTGACCTTTTCCCCCTGAACTAGGTAAATGACATGTTTGGTTAAAGCAAGATTGTTGACCCATTTTGAGTTGCTTTCTTTTAGAAAAGCAGATCTAAGAACCTGTTTTGGCAGCCAACCTGGGTGTGCCAGCGTGCTTCCTGCTATGGCCTGGCCTAAGCAGGGAGCCTGGAGCCAGAGGGAATGGCCTTGGGAGCTACAGACCCCCAGCCCAGGTGAGTGCACTCTGTCCTCACACTGGAGGAACATCACCCAAAGAGGCCATTTCCATAGACAAAGAGGATTGTGAATGAGGCTGGTAATGCCCTATCTATGGATTGTTTCTTTACATAATAGGCAGGAAATGGAAAACAGTAGTAACAACACTGCCCTGCTCTCTCTTGGGTTTTGAACTGATTCTTGGTACTTTGGCATCACCCACTCTAACTACCCACACTGGCCCTTCCCAATTGCTGCCCTACTGTGTGCTTTTTTAAGCTTTCCTTCATGATTCCTTAGGCACAAGGGTGACCACTTCAGTCATTCTTCTCTGCCCTGTAGGGGTCTTCTCTTTGCTCCCTCTATGCCTAGCACCCTAACCCCACATCCCTAGAACTGCTCCCCCCTCCCTTTTGCCTCTTTGGCCAAGCTCTTCCTGCCAGACCTTGAAGGCAGGATGTTTTGCTTGTTCTCCAGGGTCTGCCTGCACAAAGAGTTTATGGTGCACATTGAACCTTCCTGTCTTGTAGCTGGTTTGACTCAAGGGAACACAGAGAGGGCAGTGAGGGTTTAGAGGAGCAAATAGTATGAGCTGGACCTGGGGAGTTTGGAATCCTGGCCTCCTGCATTCTCTGGTCCAGTGTTTCTGGAAATAGCAGCAACTCAAGAAAGCAGCCTACTTTGGCTTCTGGGTCCCACTCACAGGTTCCCAGGCCCTTAGCAGAGCTGTTTGGACCAGGCCAAAGAAAAGAGTTCCTTCTTTAGCTGTGATTGTATTAGCATTTGTGAAGGGCCTTCCCTGGTTAGAGAGGACATAGGGAAAGGGCTGAGTTTGGGGAACTGTTCAAAGTCCTGGGAGTTTTCTTTTCCAGTGGGGGAGAGGGGGGTACTGAAGGACACACTGAGTTCTTGTCAGAGAGGGATCAGGCTCAAAGGCAAAGACACAACAAAGTGACTTTCTCCCCCAAATCCACTTTTGACCATCTTCACAACAGCCCCGTATGGGAGGTGGTCTTATCATCTCTATGTCACTGTTCAGGAAACCGAAGCAAGCAGGTTCAGTGACCTGCCAGGGTCACACAGCTAATAAGTGTCTGAAGATGGATTTGAATGAGGATCTTTGTGATCTTCTGCCATTTCCTAGCTCCCCCAGCATTCTCTTGCTGTATCCACATTCCCACAAGCCCTCCAACATTGACTGCTGCCATTTTTTTTTGTCAGTTTTGCAGAGAATGAGGTATAGCCTGAGAGTTGATTTGCTTTACATTCCCCTTATTAGTGGTTTAGAGCATTTTTCCTGTGGTTGGGAACACTTGGCATTTCTTCTTTTGAGAATTCTTTGTTCACATCCTTTGACCACTTGTCTATTGGGGAATGGCTATTATTGTTGTTTTTGACTTCTTTCAGATGTTTCTGACTTTTTATGACACACTTTGGGGTTTTCTTGGCAAAGATCCTGGACAGATTTGCCATTTTCTTCTCCTGCTAGTTTTACAGATAAAAAATTGGGGCAAACAGTCTTAAGTGACTTGTGCAAGGTCACACTCCTGATACATGTCTGAGGCTAAATTTGAACTTGGATCCCCCTGCCTCCAGACCTGGTGTTCTATCTACTAGGCAGCCTAGTTGCCACTAGTTATTAGTCTTTGTATAATATTTCATTCTTGCCAAAGTATATATAAAAACATTTTATTCCTAAATTTGGAGTTCCTACTTCTCTGCCTGCCTCTTTCCTCTGACTCTTTTTGCATACAGTAAACAGTCAGAAACAGGTTCTACATATGCAATGTTGTAAAGCATTTCCATTTTGGTCATTTTGTGAAATAAAACTTGAACCAAAACAAAGTGAAAATAATTGGCTTTTAGGTCTGTATTCAGAGTGAATAAGTTCTTTCTATGGAGAGGGATAGCATGTTCATGATGAGTCATTTGGGATTGTTTTAGACCATGGTGTTGCTGAGAATAACTATGTTACTCACTGTGGTTCACCATTCAGTATTGCTGTTACTTTGTACAATGTTCTCTTGCTTCTGCACATTTCACTCTGCATCAGTTCATGTAAGTCTTTCTAGGTGTTTCTGAAATCATCCTGTTTGTCTTCTCTTATAGCAGAAGAGTATTCCATTGCAATCATATGCCACAACTTGTAAAGGCATTCCCCATTTAATGAGCATTCCCTCAGATTCCAAGTCTTTGCCACCACAAAAAGAACTATTATAAATACCCTTTTCCTAAATAAGTCATTTCCCTTCCATGTGTGAGCCAGGCCCCCCAGCAGTATGCCAAGTCCCTGTCAGTGTCTGCGCCCATCTGGGGCTTCAAAGAAGAGAGAACAGAGACCAGGTCCTCTGACGAGGTGTAGCAGCAAGCACCCCAGCATCCCCAGAGTGGCTGCCAACACAGGTTCTTAGATCTGCTTTTGTAAAGGAAAGCAACTCAAAATCAGTCAACAAGCTTACTTTAATCAAACAAAAGTATATTACCTAGTTCAGGGGGAAAAGGTCAGCACCCCGAACTTCAGAATATACAGACAGATCAAGCAGACAGGCTTCCAAACTGTCCAACCATTATCAATACCAAATCACAGTTACCAGACAGGGAAGCATCAACATCCGGGTTTTCAAAGCCGGGAGGCTCTCAACCGCTGCCCAGTCTCATCTGGTCAAATCACACACTTCTGGAGGTGAGCCCCAAAGCAGAGCCTCCCATCAGGGTTTATATAGCCCCCTCCTGGCTCAGAGAATGTACCCACCCTCTTGACCCACTGCCCAATCACACAGCATCTAGGTGTGGCCATTCCTGAAAACCAAGCCTCCCGCCACAGGCTCCATGTGACCACATTCAGCCTATCAGGGGGCAGAGTATACTTTCAGCTCAAGGAAGGTTCTCAGAGTCTCTTAAGCCAATCAAAGGGCCCAGGGCAGGGAAGCTCTTCCAATCTGCATTTCAATTCCGAGAGGAGAAAGGGCGGGTGAGCGGGGCGGGCCGGCTGGGGGCGGGGCCTGAGCAGCCCGGCTGACCAGCCGCCCTCTGCCTGCGGCCCTCCTCCCCGCACCTGCAGCGCCTCCCGGCCATCACGCAGGCCCTGGTCCTCCGCCAGCCCGAGGGCTCCCAGGTGTTTGGAGACCTGCCCCGTCCCCGCCTCAACACCAGCGACTTCCAGAAGCTGAAGCGGAAATACTGAGCTGGGGGGCGTTGGTCCGCGCCTCCGCTCCCCTCCCCATTCCCCAGCATCTCCGACCCACCCCCAACCCTGGCCAGGTGGGCGGGACCTGGCACGCCCAGGCCCGGCCTTTTTTTCTTGCTTCCCTTTGCGTTGGGGGAGGGTAATGGAAGTATCCAATCAACTCCCCGAGTTTCCTCTTAATTCCCCTCCTCCACAGCCCCTGACCAATCCTTAGGCTCCCTTCTGCTGGGCATCATTGGGGGAGGTGCAGGGGCATCCAATCAGCTACACTATGGCCCTGGTGTTGCCCGCTTGGCCAATCGCAGCCTTAGCTCCTTTGGGCCCTCCCCCTTCAGGAGGCTCCTGTCGAAACCTGAACTGCCAGGGGCTCTGTTATTGGGGGGAGAAGCCCCCAGTGCTGGTTCCGCACCACCTCTGGGATGGCCGGACTGCATCAGTACCTGTCCTACCTGGGCCTGTTCCTGGGGCTCGCTAAGCCTCTGTTCCCACACATGCCTTAAAGGGCCTGCCCGCCCCTGTGAGGCTTCCAGGCTTGCTTAAGCCTGGTGAATTCTTTCCAGACTTAGTAGCAGGGTTTCTGGTCACTGATAAGGATCAGGGTCCCTGGTAGAACCTATTACCCTTCTCCCAACAACTGGACTCAGATCTTCCATCCAGGTCCCCTTCCAGGGATTCAGATGAAAGCCCTGTTATCTTTAACCCAGTCCTGCAGGTACCCCAGGGGCTGGCCCACAGAGAACTGGAATGAAGGCTTAGTGAAGGAATGTTAAATTAGCAAAGCTTCTCATATGCTTGGGGTCCTATATGGGCCTTCCTGCCACCCCAGCTGAGGCCCAGGCAGTGACAGTGACTGGATTCCAGTGACAAGCAATAAGGGCAGGGGCAGGATCTGAACCCAGGAATCAGGAATGTCAGGCCAGTGGGCAGTGGCTTGTTTCCCATTGCTCTGCAATGGCTCCCACACATACATGTGTTTACTGAGACTTGCATGTGCACCCTGAGGGAAAGCACAAACCACCTGAGAAGGGAGAGAAATAAAGCTTCTGTCCTTGAAGAGCATCCATTTTCAGGTGGAGGGGAAGGCACAAATTTGCAAATCATTGGCCCCTTGAGAGGGCAGGGCTGAGGCCAGGAACAACTTGTTTTCAGAATGTTCAGATGTTCCCTGAGATGTGAAAGAGGCTCAGGTGAGGGGGGAGGACATTCTAAGCTTTAGAGACAGTCATTGGGAAGGCCCAGGGTTAGGGGCTAGTGGGGCTGGGATAAGGATCCGCCAGGAGACCAGTGTCCCTGGGTCAGAGAGGAGAGTACCAAAGAGGAATGGCCTGGAAAGTGTTGAGTGGCTGGTGGCATGGCTCAGCTATATGCCCTTGGCCACATAAATGTTATCTCATTTGATGCTATTGTGAGAATTGTAAGGGTCCTTGCCAGGGACAGGCAGAATAAGGGAGCAGAGGTCACAGATAGACATTACACTGTGGTTCATTTGTGTGACAGGCTCCCTGATGGACCTGGGTATGTCAGAGGGCCAGAGACACAGGCTCTCCTGAGGTACATGACCCTCCCTTTGGGGAGGATCCCTGAGGTCCTGTAGGCAGGCTTATAAAGAAGTTTGGGCTAAGATCAGGTTAAGGGAGAGAGAGGGGGAAAGGACACTTGGAAAAGAAACAGTGTTTATATAGAGTAAGAGTTAGAAAGGTCTGTTACAAAGGGCTTTAGCATGGCCTCTTAGACCAGGCCAAGGAAAATGGCGACTGGTTGATTAGTCAGGTCCTAATCAGCATTTGCTAAGCCCTTTGTGCCTTCTTAGACAGAATAGCAGGACAGACAGTGAGTCCTGTGAGTTTTCTCACAGAGCTTGGGGGAAGGGATATACTGATGGAGACAATGAGGACACTGGCCTCAGAACAGCCAGTATAGCATCCAATGGAGTCAGTCATGTGTTCTCAATAATTCACTTTTAAAAACCAATGCTTATTTGCTAGGTGAAAACCTCAGTGGTAAGTGTTGGGGAATATGAGTGCTGAAGGTGTGAGTGTGCTTCCCAGGGTTAAAGGAGGAAAGAGATTGGGAAGGGGGGGGGGGAAATAAAGATGGCCAGAAAATAGCAGTAGGGAAGAAAAAGTTGGGCCAGTTGAGAGATCTCTCCAAGAAGGGGAGGAGGGCCTCTGGGTAGGGCCCAGGGGGCTGAGTGAAGCAGGAATCATGGCCTGAAGGTGGCATCAGAGACCACTTCTTTGTTTTGAAGGCTAGTGAGTCAGAGCACAGGTAGATCATCTGCCCTCTCTAACCTCCTGGCTCAGAACTACCTGGGAACTGCTAGCCTAGCACTGTATTTTTAGGAGATGTCTTCCTCTCAAGGAAAACAACTACTTCTTCCAGTCAGGGAGTCTGCCAGGAGGAGGAGACCCAGGCAGAAGTTGCCTTTCTGCACTGGATTGTAAGGTTTTTATGCCCTAGTACATGGTCTATTTTTGTGTATGGGCCATGTACCACTGAGAAGGCATATCCCTTGTAATCCCCATTCAGTTTTCTCCAGAGGTCTATCATATCTACCTTCTCTAACATTCTATTCTCCTCCTTGACTTCTTTCTTGTTGATTTTGAGTTTAGATTTATCAAGTTCACAGAGGGGGGATTGAGGTTCCCCACTGGTATAGTTTTCCTATCTGTTTCTTCTTCTAAATCCCTTAACTTCTCCTCTAGGAATCTGAATGCTCTACGGCTTGGTGCACTTGTTTGCTATGATTGCTTCACTGTCAATGGTGCCTTTTAGTAGGATGTCGTTTTCTACCTCAACTCTTAATTAGATCTATTTTTGCTTTTGCTTTTATCTGAACTAAGTGTTGCTACCCCTGCTTTTCTTTTTACTTTAGCTGAAGCCTATGTTCTGTTCTGGCCTTTTACCTTTACCCTATGGGTATCCCCCTGTTTCAAATCTGTGTTCTGTAGACAGCATATTGTAGAATCACGGTTTTTAATCCATGCTCCTCCCCACCTCCATTTTATGGGGGAGTTCAGCCCATTCACATTCAGTGTCTTTCCCTCCATCCTATTCCCTCCCCTGTTTATGCATTTTTTCTCCCTTCACCTCTTTAAGAGTTTTCCTTTTCACTACCACCTCCCTCAGCATTCCCTCCCTATCAACTCCCCTCATTTTTTCTACCCTTCCCCCTTATTATTTCTTCCCTCCCTTCTAACAACCTCCCCTTTTCTCTCCCCTTTCCCCTCCTAGTGCCTGTCGTGTGCAAGAGATTTCTTTAGTTAACAATGTATGTTATTCCTTCCTTGAATCAAAACCAATGACAGTAAACCTCATAGAGTGCTCCTCTCCCTCCCTTCTTTCCCTCTATCATAATAAATGTTTGTGTCCTTTCATGTTACAATCCTGTGCTGAACTGATTGTGTTATTACCTGTTTGAACCAAAAACAGTGAGAGTGAAGCTCAAAATACTCATCTCCCTCTCTTCTTTCCTTCTGCTCTAATATGTTTTTATGCCTCTTTGTGTGCTATGATTTACCCTTTTCTGCCTCCTTTTTTCCTCTTCTACCATTACAGTTCCTTTGGTCCGTGCAATAGTTTCTTTTTTCCATCACCCTCTAAGTATAACCCTTTTATATGTCACAATGATTATACAGTTCTCAATACTGACAGGAATCAGCTTCCCATATACAGATGTAAACAGTTTGCTCTTATTAATAACAAATTGTGTGTGTGTGTGTGTGTGTGTGTGTGTGTGTGTGTGTGTTTTCCCTGTGTAAAAAATATGTCTCTCTTCAGTCTTGTATTTAGAGATTGAATTTTCCACTGAGCTCTAGCTTTCATCAGGAAGGTCTGGAAGTCCCTTATTTCAGTGAATGCCCATTTCCTTCCCTGAAAGATGATGCTCAGTTTTTCTGGATAGTTGACACTTGGTTGTAGTCCAAATTCTTTTGCATTACAAAATATTTTCCAGTCCCTCTCATCTTTCAGTGTAGAAGCCAGTAGGTCCTGTGTGCTGCTGACTGTAGTTCCATATTTGAATTGTTCCTTTCTTACTGCCTGCACTGTTTTCTCCTTGATCTGATAGTTTTGGCATTTGGCTACAGTAGTTCTTGGAGTTTTCAATTTGGGATTGTAATGGACAATGGAGACAAATACAGGACAGCATAGCCAATTAGAATTTGTAGAGTGTTTATTCACCAGCTAGGGTCTGTCTCCCAGGTAAAAACCAAGGGGAGGCAGCCCTGAGCAGTCTGTCCAGCAAGCTTTTATACAGTAAAAAGTACTTCCTGAAACAAACAGCAGTCAGCAAGGCAATGTGCTACATAGGGATGTAAACTAAGGTGGGGCTGAAGGGTTAATTTTTACCCCTTATAATGATATTGTCCACGGCCTATACATTTCCCTTTGTGATCCTGGTAAGACCCCACCATTTATGTGTGCCTCTAGATTCAGGGGCTGGCCTCCCCTGAACTCCTTTGAACTCTGGGAAGACTGGCTATCTGCCCAGAGTTTCCTTAGTAAGTAAAGACCTTGGTGTAATGGAAATGCAGATTTGAAGATCTTCCCTGCCCCTAGGCCCTTTGATTGGCTTAAGTGACTCTGAGAACCTTCTTTAATTTGAAAATATACTCTGCCCCCTAATAGGCTGAATGTGGTCACATGGAGCCTGTGGTGGGAGGCTTGGTTTTCAGGAGTGACCACACCTTGATGCTGTGTGATTGGGCAGTGGGTCAAGAGGGTGGTTACATTCTCTGACCCAGGAGAAGGCTATATAATTCCTGATGTGAGGCTTTGCTTTGGGGTTCACTTTGAGAATTGTTGTGTGATTTGACAAGATGAGACACTGGGCAGCCATTGAGAGCCCCCCAGCTTTGAAAACCCAGATGTTGATGCTTCCCTCTCTGGTAACTGTGATTTGGCATAGATAATGGTTGGACAGTTTGGAAGCCTGTTTGATCTGTCTGTATACTATGAAGTTCGGGGTGCTGACCTTTTCCCCCCAAACTAGGTAATATACTTTTGTTTGATTAAAGTAAGCTTGTTAACCCATTTTGAGTTGCTTTCCTTTTGAAAAGCAGATCTAAGAGCCTGTGTTGGCAGCCACTCTGGGGATGCTGGGGTGCTTGCTGCTACACTTGGCCACAGATGGTGGGATGTTTACATATCCCATTCCCATCCTTGTTGACTAGCCTGCTTCCCCAGCTTATCCTAAATAACTTCTGAGTCCTTGCCTCCTTCTTCTGACTTGCTGGTCCTTTTCCAACTCACTTGGCACGAAGACTTCTTTGTCTAAACTCCTTAAAAGTTAGTGAAACACCCAATTCAGAATCTCACCCATGGAGAGGACGCTCTGCCTGGGACCCCCCCAGTCAGGATTCATAGGCTGAAACACAGGATTCCCCAACCATTGTGAAAAAGTGAAGAGGTGGTGCTCCCCAGATTGGTGATGTTTTCTCTTTCATTTTCTTCTGTGCTTATAGAGATACTTTTAATCTTACTAAGCTTATTAGCCTTATCATGTTGCCTATATTGCATATGTAAGAAATGTTCTTTACCATGCTTTTTCCTATAATAAACTCCTTTTTATTATTATTAGTTTTGGTGAACATGTGCCATTTTGTGGGAGGGAATCCAATCCTAATTAGGCAAAATTAATCCTTAACCACACAGGGGCTTGCAAGCTAACGGGGCAGATCTTTGTTTTGGTTGCATCTTGGTTACAAGGCAGGTGCAGGGCGAGGTTTCACAAGGGTCATAGCTTTATGCTAGGTTCCTGGGGCCCCCGAGGGGCCTTGTGAGAGGCCTTGTGTAGGAGCTAGCACTATGGGAACCTAACTGGCACTTCACTCCCCTCTTTTCAAGGACATAACTAGAACTTGGACTCAACAGAGGCCAAGGGGCAAAGAGTTTGACTGCCTGAATCTGTTTTCTAACATATGTGGACAAGCAATTAATCAAGCAGGGGGCTACAGGGATAACTGGTGATAGCAAGGGATAAGATGACAAACAGAAAAGACATCATGGCTGCCTCTTTAAGTTCCAACTGCAAGTCTCCAGTCGATTCAGTTGCCTACTGGTCTGGAACGGTGGTCAACTTGACATGGGCACGATGTCTCTTTCAGGAGATTCTGTAAAGCAGCTTGGTAGATGTCACGAACTGCTTCCTGGACATTCTGGAGAGCCTGGAGGGACTTAAGCAAGGTATCATCAGAGATATCATAGGCCTGAGAAACAGAATCAACTACTTAGAAACACAGTTTTACATATAAAGGTCCACTTCTTCTAGCCATGCAACACTAGGTTCAAACAAATAACTCAGTTTTCTTAGTGACACAGGGCTAGGCTCAGTTAATACAAAAAGACACAATTACATTGTCAGGTACACGTCACCAAGATCATACAAACAATATACCTGTTTCATCTAAACAATACTTTTAAATCCCAGATGCCTCATGTAGTTACAGAATTTAAAAGGGAGTTTTGCTTCTCCATTTCAGATTTAGAGGTGACCAGATAATTGTGACCTAATCTAAAATACAAAAATCCATCCCTCTGATCTTATTCCCAAACATGTTCAAATCATTAAGTCACATAATAGGAAATTTTTAAAGCCAGTTTTATACATCTATATTTCACTATCCTGGTCAATCAGGCATCTATTTCATTACTTTTTGCCTTATTATTAATCATCTTTTTTGAAGGATGTTATCTCTATATTATTCATTCATTTGGCCCTGAATATTACTTCTCAGTGAATTTGCTATAGAATAAAAGGAGGGACAATGTCATAAACCTTGCCAGAAGGAAAACTTCCTTAGCCTTGTTTGATTCCAAGCATGAGTCATCTCCACTAGTCATTCAGATAGTCACCGAGTGTTGAAAGTAAGGCTTAGGCATAAATAGGTGGGAGGTTTCCTTTTCAGAAAGAAAAGGCACAATTGGGAAATAAAGTCAGAGAGATCCCACCTGGGCGGTGTCCCAGGTTGTTCCCAGACTTTTTCCAAGCACAGACATCCACCTTGAACAGTTCACAGCCTGCAGCCTCTGCCATCCCATTATCAGCTTTAATGACAACTCCTATAGTCAAGGCTTTAGACAAATAGTAAAGTTTGCAGTTCCCCAAATTATTAAATAGCAAATAAATATGGACTAGGGTCCTTTAGATAGGGCCATCTAATATTTGATTGAGCTCTTAATTACAAATCTTTCTGACTCCTAAAACTGATAGCAATAGTCTGGAAACAGCAGGGGCTGAATGAACTCCATCTGTCCCAAACCTTCTTAACTGCTTTGTTCAGCTTACTTTAAAGACAGTTTGAATTAACCTGGTGTTAAAATGGTACCTATCTTTTCTCCCAACTAAAGTATCTCTGATTCAACTAAATATCAGGCACCCAAATACCTCATCATTCCAAGCACCTGATCATTCCCTCCTTTTCAGCTGGGACCCACAATCATTTGGGTAGATCTGTCTCTGTTTCATAGGGGGCTGGGTCTGTATTCACTCTAAAAATGTCTTCTAAAAGTATTTTCCTTTCTGTTAAAACAGTTTCAAGATTTATAAATGATCGCTAAACTTTTATGAAGAAAGTTAGTTGAAAACTTTTAAAATGATCTTAAGCAGTTTGCAGAACTTTTTGGGCATGTTCCAATTCTAGATGAAAATAATATTAGAGCCTTCTGAAATCTAAAAGCCAATTGATTAAAATCCTTCCAATCTTTTGCAACTTCTTAGCAATTTAGATTCATTTAAAACTACATGACTAAAACAAATTCCTATCCCAGCCTGAATGACCTTGCGTAATAGTGATAGTCTCTAGGGGATTTGACAGTTTTACAACATAAGGAAGATTTATATGAATTCTAAGCAGGAGGGACTGGAGGAAGGGCTGACAAGGATGCCCCCAATCCTCATACAACATAGATAATACAACTATTTACCAGTAACAACATCATAAAAAAATCATCATATTCTTGAATTTGAACTTTCAAATAAAAAATTACCAATCTGGTAACCTTAAAATTCAAGTTTTTGAAGTTACACAGCCCAAATATAACAGCTTTAAATTATCAGATCTTATAAAAAAAAAAACCAATTCACATGAAATAAACATATTATAACATAGGATTAGCAGAACTGATAAAATAACACAGCTGGTTTTACACAACTTTTTTCCCATATTTTAGTTTCAACAAAATTCAGATTGAAAACTGCTTTATCTAACACCATTTCTGGCTCACAATGGTCACTCATCTATTACAATATAAGGGGACTTTACAACTTAGAGATGCCAAAATAACACAATGACATTATGACATTAATTGCATTTCTAATTCATCACACAGAGAAATTATTGGTAGAAAATTAGCCTTACCAAATGCAGAGGCTTTTCTCCTCTCCCCACAGCTGCAGAGTATGGTTGTGGACCCAAGGGTTTGCAAATGGGGGAGGGTCCTACTATTCTTCAGCACTCTCCTTAATCTGATCTGGGGGGAGAGGCTTTAACAAAATCTGTTCAAATGATTTTCAGCTGTTTTAACTTTTACTCCAATAAACTTTATTTATGTGTCCACTCCATAAAAACTTCTTTGAAAGTGATAGCTTTGACCTCTCCAGAAAAGTGATTTTTTTCCTGGGGAGTGGCACCTTCTCCCTCCAAAAAAACTCACCTTTCTTATCAATTTTAAAAAATATTCCAATGTGCCTAAATGCCAAATAGTAAAATGAATTCTGACTTATCTATAGCATGAAATTGGGAGTGACACTTTCTTTTTTCCTCTCTTTCTCTCCATCTCCAGCCTGCATTCAGCAGCAGGGGAAGGGAGGAGGAGAGGAAGAGTAATCACAACATTCCAAAGGCAGTTTAAACCTTACAGGATGTCAGATTACACACTCACATTCATTCTTGCATGTCACTCACAGAGCACATATCTGGTCCATAATTCCATCTGGAGAAGAATTGTCTAGGAAGACATTTTTCTAGCTTTTATTATTCCATCAAGATTCTCCCTTCTAATGTAAAATGCTTTTCTCCATATTCCATTTCAAGTATTTATTCTAACACTCAGAAGGGTGATGTGAATTTTAGGCAAATTCATTCTTGTTCCCTTGTCTGGGCTTCAGTTTCCCCTTCTAAGTTTGATGAGGGTTGTACTAGAAGAATTCTGGAGTCTCTTCCCGCTCTAAATGTTGTGATTTTGATGATTTAGGAGTTGGTGACATTCAAGAATGTGGTTATGGACTTCACTAAGGAGGAGTGGGGTCTCTTGAACCCTTCTCAGAAAGAGTTGTATAAGGAAGTCATGCTGGAGAATTTCCAGAACCTGTTGTCCCTGGGTAAGAACCATTTCCTCTCTTTTCTTGATGTTAATTATCAGACCCAAATTTTCACAAGGTGAAGAGAATATATCCTGGGAGTCTAACTGCCAAAACAAAAACAGAAACTATATAAACCAAATTATAAAACTTTTATATACAAATAAAATCAGATTCAAATAATTGGAAAGCTATTAATAGTTCATCAGTTGGTAGGACCAATATAATAAACATGACAATTGTATCAAAACTGATTTATATATTCAATATTATTCCAAAGAAATTATGAAAATTATCTTTTACTCACTTAGAAAAAGTTATAATATTTATTTGGGAAAACAGAGAGTAAAGAGGGTTAAAAAAAATTGTTGGGAAAAACAATGATTGGGAAAAAAAATTGTTGGGACAACCTGAAAGCTGTTCATCTGAAACTGTACACACGCACAGAAAAGCCTATTTATATGTAATGGTATGACAGGTTATATAGTACATATAGTATTATGGGCCAAATGGACAGTTTGTCTAAGGCATCCTTCATGTCCAATATCATCATAGTTTGTTTTCATGACAATTTACAGAATATGTGTCAAAGTATCTGAACTGAATGTCAAAGTTTGTTAAAAAAAAAAAAAAGAAAAAGAATAAAACCCCAGGAGTTACCCCAAAAGGTGGATATATTGCAGATTAACAGGTGTTTTAAGAGGTAAAAAATATAATCAAATTAGGGAGAGGTTACATGGAAGCAATTATCACACAGAAATTATTTCTTTTGGAATTAGGTGGGACTGAGGCAGGTAAAGCTGGAATCTTATTCTCTTTTCTTTTTCTTTTTTTTTTTATTAAACAAATGCTTTATTAACTTCTGTTTTACATCATTCATTTCCGCCAGATTTTGAGTTACACTCATTTCCCCCCATTATTCCCCTACCCAACCTCCCAGAATAGCAGTCCCACAAGATATCACTTCCTCCAATCTGCTCTCTCCCATACCTTCTCCCATACCCCCATCGACTTTTCCATTAGAGGAAGATGAATCTTTGTGTACCAATGCCTGCATATCTTATCTCCCAATTATAGGCAAAAGAGTATTAATAATAGTATTTATATATATATTTGAAACATTTAATGTTACGACCTCGAATTTCAGATACATTTCCTTCCTCCCTTGTCACCCATTCCTTCTTGGGAGATAAGTAATTCAGTATATGTTGTACATGTCTAGCTATGCAAAACATTATCATGGTAGATATGTTGTACAAGGCTGCTTATAATTCCCTCCCACTCATCCCACCCCCACCTGGTCCATTCCCTACATGATCCTGTCCCTCTTCTATAGTGGGTACTTCCAACCTCCCCTCACCCCAAGGATGCCCTCCCTTCCATCATCCCTCCTCTCATCCCCCTTCCCCCTATCCTGCTGCAGGTTGAGATATCCCATTTAGTATGTATGTCATTTTCTCCCTGAACCAATTTCAATGTGAATGTGGTTTTGCCTTTTTAGCCTTCCTTATTCTCCCCCTCCTTTGCAACCACTTCCTCTTGCTTCTTCTACATGGGATAATTTACCCTACCTTGTCTCTCCCCATCTCCTCTTGCCACTTTCCTCTCTTACCTCATAATTTCATCCCTTTAGTATTCTCCCTTCCCAACAAATTCAACCTATGCCCTCTATCCATATATAACTGTAACCATATACACACACATTCACATATGTATTCATATGACCACACCCCCTCTTCCATTATTTTCATAGTGAGAAAGATATCATCAGTCACAGTTATTGCTTTTCCATATAGGAATGTAAATAGTTCAACTTTGATAAGTTCCTTTTTGATTTCTTTTCCCTGATTACCTTCTCAGGCATCTCTTGCTTCTTGTGTCTGGATGTCAAATTTTCTATTCAATTCTGGTTTTTTCCTCAAGAATGCTTGAAAGTCCTCTATTCCACTGAATGACCATATTTTCCCCTAAAACAAAATACTCAGTTTTGCTGGGTAGGTGACCCTTGGGTTCATTTCCAGTTCTTTTGCCCTCTGGAATATCATATTCCATGCCCTTTGATCCCTCAGTGTAGAAGCTGCCAGGTCCTGGGCTATTCTGATTGTGTTTCCACAATATTGAAATTGTTTCTTCCTGGCTGCTTGTAGTATTTTCTCCTTAATCTGGGGATTCTGGAACCTGGCTATAATATTCCTGGGGGTTTTCTTTTTGGGATCTTTTTCAGGAGGTGATCGGTGGATTCTTTCAACCTCTATTTTGCCCTCTGGATCTAAAACATCAGGGCAGTTTTCCTTGAGAATTTCTTGAAGGGTGATTTCTAAGTTCTTTCCTTGATCATGGCTTTCAGGTAGTCCAATAATTTTTAAATTGTCTCTCCTGGATCTATTTTCCAGGTCAGTGTTTTTTCCCATGAGATATTTCACATTGCCTTCTAATCTTTCATTTGTTTGGATATGCTTAACAGCATCTTGATTTCTCATAAAGTCATTAGCTTCCATTTGCTCCAGTCTAACTCTGAAGGAATAAATCTCCTCAGTGAACTTTTGAGATTCTTTTTCCATCTGGCAAATTCGACTTTTTAAGGCATTCTTCTCCTCATTGCCCTTTGGGCCTCCTTTGCCATTTGAGCTAGTCTATTTTTTAAGGTGTTGTTTTCCTCAGTCAGGCTGTTGACCCTCATTTCATACTTTTCCTGCATCCTTCTCATTTCTCTTTCCAATTTTTCCTCCACTTCTCTTATTTGATTTTTAAAGTCCTTCTTAAGGTCCTCAATGGCCTGCAACCCACTCATGTTTTCCCCTGGGGCTTTTGGAGCAGGACTTCTGACCTCACAGTCCTTTTCCCGCTCTATGCCCCCAAAATAGGAGTCTAGGGTTGCATTTTTCTGTTTCCCTTGCCTTGGCATGTTGCCACTTAATTGCTTGACTTTTGGGCTTGTTGCCACACTATGGCTTTAAGGCCAGATAGAGGAATTTTCGTCCCGAACGTGTGGGGGGCAACTTCCGTTTCTGGCAAGCTGTAAACCCACCCACAACTTCCACCCTAGATCACAATCCAGATCCAGGGAGGTTAAAGCAAGGGCAATTACCCCCCAAGACTGATCGCTGGATCTCCCCACGATTTGTAGGCTGGGAGCCGGAAATGCCTATGAAAACTACAAAATGGCGTGTCTCCTCAGCGGCTTCTAGCCCCCAGGGGAGGGAGCTGACGCATTCCCCAAATACAGGTCCCAAGTCCATAGGACACTAACCTCTTATTTTGTCCTAGGCATGTCTATGTTGATAATTCTGGAATCACCACAGCTCCTGGTGTTCTGGGGTTCCTCCAGCTGTCTGCTGGCCCTGCTGCCCTGGGGCTAAAACCTCCGCTCACGCGGACCTGGGCTCGGCTCGGCTCTGCTCCTGCGCTCTGCGCGCTGCCGGCTCCCAGACCGCTGTGCTGGTCCTTCCTGCAGGGCTGCTGGGCTGTCCTCAGCAGGAGGTTAGCTTCTCTGTGTCGTTCTGTGGGTGCTGGGGCTCCGGAAGTTGTTCAGAGTCCTTTTTTACATAGTTTGTGGGGAATCTGGGGGCAGAGAGGCTTGGACGAGCTGTTTCTACTCCGCCATCTTGGCTCCGCCCGCTGGAATCTTATTCTCATGTGATTAACAGAAAAGGAAGTAGAATCTCTAAGTAAGCCTATTGCAGAAAAAAAAATTAAACAGGCCACCAATGAACTTATTGAAAGTAATGCACCAGGAGTATATGGAGTTGAAATAGAATTTCACCAAACATTAAAGATCAACTAAGTCCAATATTAAAGCAATGATTTGGACAAATATGCATAAAGTGGTGGCAGAAACTTCTGTTACAAGTCACATATCGTATTGATAACACACCAGGAAGAATAAAAAAGAACAGGAAAACAATGAAATAATTTCCTGAATGAACATGGATACAAAAATCCTGAATCAAATACTACTATGGAATAACCATGATATGTTACAAAGATTGCCCATTGAGGCCAATTTGGATTGATACAGAGAATGGAGGGACACTTCAAGTTACAGAAAATTATTCACATAATTGAGTGTATCAGAACTGAGGAACAAAACATCATATGGTTAGATCAATAGCCGAGGAATAAACTTTTCATCTGATATAACATTCATTTCCATTAAAAACGCCTGAAAGCATTGGTCTTAATAGATTTTTCCATAAATTGATAAAACAAATTTACCGAAGTACTTCACCAAGTGTAATTTGTATTGGGGCCAAGCTAAAGCCTTCCCAGTAGGATCATGTGTGAAACAAGGATGCCTGTCCATTGTCACCTATGCTACTCAGTGTTGTGATGGAAATACAATAACAAGAGACCAAACAGAAGCAGTAAGAATAGGGCAGGAGGTAATCAGACTCATTTCTTTTGCAAATGACATGATGATAAACTTGCAAAATCCCCAAGACTGCATGCAAAAGCTTATTAAAAGACTTAACAAAGTTAGCAAAGTAGCAGGGCATAATGTAAGCCCATAGAAACCTTCAGCATTCCTATATATCACCAGCAGAACCATGCAGGGACAGAGAGTAGGAGATGACCCAGTTAAAATTACTCTAGAGGGTATAGAGTTCCTGAGAATACAGCTGTGAAGCCAAACCCGGGGCTTGTTAGGCCCTGTAGAGCATTCATTAGTTTTTATAAGGTTTTTCACTTCGCCATCCCTTTTATCAAACCAGTTTGGATGTTGACAAGTATTCTGGCCCAGGTGAGTAAGTGTGATGCTGAAAGCCCCTCACTTCATTGCTCCTGGAATGCTGCAAACCCTGTGTTGGCTCAGTTTTCTCTCCAAGTTAGTAGCAAACTTTTCTCCCATGGAGAATCGCTCTAATCTGTAGAGATTCAGTCTGAGAGCCATCTTGCCTTTTGGCCACTTCTGTTGAATGTGAATGTTTAACTTGGAGTAAATGAGTCTTTGATGGGTCCAAAACTCTGGGGTTTACACCTTCTTTGTCACTCTCGTTGCCTGTCACTTCTCCTTACAGTATTATAGTCTATTGAATGCCAAAGTTTGCTCCAGGAGTACACAAAGTATTGTGGCATTTAGGTTGGTGACTAGAAGGTCAAGAGACTCATAAGTCTCCTGACCCCTCCTCAATGTCAGGAGGTCCCCTGGTAGAGGGGAGGAAGAGCTCTGCAGTTGGAATCAGGATTTGGATTCAAATTCAGCTTCCCCAGGTCCAACTGCTACTTTCCAGTGCTCAAACATTGTTTTACACCTGGAATCTTGTTTGAAAACCATAGCCCTGCCAGGTAGGGGCTGTTATCCCCATTTGACAAATGAGGAAACTGAGACTGAGACAGGTTCGATGACTTTCCCAGAGTCTTAGCAAGGACATGGCAAAGGGAGGATTCTCTCATGTTTAAATGACTCCAGGCTCTCTCCACTTAGCATTGGCTGCTAAGTCACTGAGCCTCAGTGTTCTCTATAAAATGAGGGTCTGGTCTTGGAGATCTCTATTGAAGCCCCTTTCAAATGTTAGTGCCTTCCTGTGATCTGGAGATTGGCTCAGAAAAAAACTTCCAGAGCTCAGGAATTATTAAAGTTGGAAGGATGTCAGAAAATGATCTTGGAATTCCCTGCTGCCTATAAATCTGTATCCCAGGTTGTAATAATCCTGGCTGTTCCTTAAAGCCCCTGTGACCCTGGGCCAGTCATTGACCTCTCTCATCCTTGTTCCTCCAGGCCAAATGAGGGCCTGGAGCTCTGGGGACCTCTCTGGCTCTAGCCCAGGGTCGTTTGAGAGCTGGCCCCTAGAAAAATGGACTCAAGCCTGTGAAACCACATGTGTCCCAGCTCAGTTCCCTGCTACTCTCTTTCCTACCTTGGAAAGCTCCCCAGCCACACTGGGGCCCAGGCTCCATTGGGAGACACACACTCTTCCAGGTCATGCAGTCCCATTTTCCCTTCCAAAATTTTTCTGGCCTTGCATTCCTCCACAATTTTACCCACCTCTCCTCCTCTCCCCCCTCCTCAATCTTCGGAGGACAAGGAGGGCATGGGGCTCCTCCTGGCCCTTGAGACTCCCTGCAAGTCCTTGAGCTGCCCCCCAGCATTCACCCAACTTCTTCCCATCCAGGAATCCCAGATCCCCTCTGTCCTCTTTGTTTTCTCCCCTAAGAAACAAAGAAGCCACTCTCTTTTGTTGGGGGATCTGATGGGATAATGACTTTCAACAATTTTAGAAATATGAATGGTTCCACCCAAGATTACTCCCATACAACTCCTATTCCCCCCTCCCCCAGCTCTGTGTTTTCCCTTCTGTGTGGGGTTATTAGGCCAGTTGATCCATTTCTCAGTGGATAGTCCCCCTCTGCTATTGCTGGACATACTAAAGGACCCCTCTCCCTCTGGGAGTATACTATCTAATGCAGGGATGTGGGGGTTGCCACATAATTTATGGATGTGGAGCAGATCTCTGGGGCTGGAGTGCCCTGTCTGCTGGGAAATGATCCCAGATCCTGAATATCTGAGCCAGCCTGGATCTTGGAAATATTCCAGGCTTTTCATGTCTTCTCAGTGACTTGCTGAAGGTGTCTCTGCCAGCCTGGTGTGAGGTCAGCCTTGGACCTTGGCCTTCCTGATTGTGAGTCTGGCTCTGTATTCATAACCTGTCAATGATTCCTTACAACAAACTTGTAGAAAGAAGAGACAGATGGAAGGTGATCTGAGAGGAAGGCACTAGGGCCTGGGGATGGAGGAAGTAACCAGGGCAGGCCTGCAGGAGGCAGCATTTGGGCTCCACCTTGAAAGACCCTGAGGCCTGTGGGAGAATGGAAGAGCCTTCCAGGCTGGAGGGAGCAGAGCTTGGGGACAGCTTTCTCTTTCAATTTGGGGAAGAGGCAGAAAGGCCAATGAGTGGGGCTTGTGCCTGGGTGGGCAACAGAAATCCTTACCCAAATAATACTCAGAGGTTTCTCAATGTAGGAAGGAGAAAGGAATGGTTTATTAGGATCTTGACAAAGGGCCACCCTCCTGAATGGTCAGGGAGGAGAGGAAGTTTACAAAAGGAAATGGCCAAGTTATAAAGCCCTAAGTTGGAATTCTTCCCCACCCCCCTCTTGACCCTTTTCTTCCATTGGCTAGAAGACAGGTGCACAATCTATGCCCGGCAATCTACCTCAAGTACAGGAACAAGGAAACAGTAGGCCACCCAATGTACATTTGACACAGCTCTTTTGTCCTCATTTGGCATATCTTGTGCTGAGGTGTCACTGAGGACAGGGGTGACCCCCTACCCCTCTTCGTTTTGAGTCCTTGCAAATCATGTGATTTCTTGTGAATGGGGACTTGGGCCTTTTTCCCACGAAAAGCCTTACTAGATTTCAGAGCATAGTCTGAAAAGGTTTCATTTCTTTTACTCAAATGTAACAGTTCCTTGGTAGAATTTGAACTCAGGTCCTCTATTCAGGAGGGCAGATATGAGGTATAGAAATTATTATTAATATCCAATATCATGTTGATTCCGAGTTCTCTCCCCCCCCCAATTCTTAGTATCCCCACTATCATTTGCCATTGTACTAGAAATGCTAGCTATGGTAACAAGAGAAGAAAAACAAAATGAAGGAATTAGAATAAGCAATGAGAAAGCAAAGCCATGGCTGCTCTTTGTAGATGATATGATGGTCTGTGCAGAACCCTAGAGAATCAACTCAAAACTAGTTGGAATAATGGAGAGCTTTAGCAAAGTTGCAAGATATAATGAACCCATGTAAATCAGAGCTTGTGGCATCAGTGATCCAGGCTCCTGAGAGTTGAAAATAAGTTGTGAATCCATCTACCCTTGCAGGCCCCCTGACATTTCCTACGTTTCTGTGTTTAGATGCCAGTGAAGGTTGAAGTCACGTACCCACAGATAATGGAAGGCTTCTTACCACTGTGTAACTTGTTTATATGTAAGGAAAATTGTCCTGTTTTTTTTAACTTTTCATTACCTGTTGCTTCAATCTAATCTATTAAAAATTAAAACCCATAGGAAAGGTTTGTTTTGCTTTTTCCACTTGTACTTTGAGATTCATGGGCTTACAACATGTCTGAGTAAAAAGTAGACTGATTAAATAGCTTCCACTGTGAGGGGGAGACCATTGTTCCAGGTTTTAAGGATGCTTTCAACGTAAGTCATCAGGTTTCAGAATCGATTCTTGCAGGCTGGTGAAGCTAATGGCACCCTTGCTTCCCACTTCGCCCACCCTCGTGGAAACCTAACCAATCGCTTGGATGTTTTTAAATACCTGTGTAGTAAACACAACCAGAAGGTAAAATTAGGAGGTCAGAGCTTTTGGTGGCAGCAGGTCAGTCATCCTCCTGAAAGCTGGTTGTCTGGTAGGAAGGGTGTCACCAAATGCCCACCAGTAGATATCATGTGGATTTAACATGACTTCGAATGGCAGATTAAAATAAGAAATGATTTAAGATTTACGAAGTAACTTGTCTCAAGTTACACAGATTTGTAGGGAGAGAGCTGGGGGCTCAGAGCGAGGCCTTCCAGCTTCAGGTCACATGAAGTGCTACCCTTAGACTCAGGGCTCAGGACCAAGATCCTCTGTGTGTGCCTACCAGTCTTCTAGTACTTCTCTTGGACCAACATAATGATTAATCTCCACAGATAATATGGAAAAGTTTCAAAGCCCTTTACACACATTATCTGACTTTATTCTTACTACAAACCTGTGAATTAATACTAAAGATATTATTCCTCTTTAATAATAGTAGCACACATTTATAAAAGTGCTTCTAAAACGTTATGTCATTTTATGAGGACAGCAGCCCTGGGAGGTAGGGGTGATGGTTATCCCCAATTTGCACATGAGAAAACCAAGATGGGAAGAGGCACCCAGCCAGTGAGTGTCTGAGGCTGAGTTTGAACTCGGATCTTTTTGACTCTAGGCACACTGCTCTATCCACTGGGCCACCCAGATAATAAACTATGACTTAGAAATTTGCTGTAGGCCTGTGGCTTTAGCCAGACATTGTCAGGAAACATTAACACCCAGGGCATTCTTGATTCCACTTCCTCAGGGAAATACAAAGACTGTAGAAACATGGAGCTGTGTGAATAATGCCAGCTGGGAGGAGCACCATGAGCAGTGCACACACACACTCAGCACAGTGTCTGAGGTGTCTAGGCTTGGGGGTACCATCCCAAGGTCTGGGGAGGGGCAGGCAGAGCACACAGCTCAGCAATAGTTTGTATTAGTCTTTGTCCGCATTGTTTCTTACAACCCAATTGAGTAAACACTCACATTTGCTTTGTCCCAGTCCTCAGGGAAATGATTTTGAGTTTGCTGATATTCTGTACCCAAGTAAGTTGAAATGTTTGTTCATAGGCACATCCATCTTTAACATATTACTTACTTGCACCTACAGAATTACCATAGGAAACTCACTATTAAGAAATTCACATTTCTAGGGAATAGTAAGTTATGCCCATCATTATTTTGTGGCACCCTGACTGACCCCTTCTGCAGAAGAAAACCCCACTACATTCACAGGAGTAACAAGCACCTGTTGGGCTCCATTAGTTTAATAAAGCAAATGTCTGATTCTTGTTAGAAAGATAAAAGTAAGACAACGAATGAGGGTCTGCTCTGGGCTGAGCTCTGTGAGCCTAAATTGCAAAGGCAAAGACTGTTCTTGCCCTCAACAAGCTTACATTCTGATTGGTAAAAACCTCATGCACAGAGGACAGAGGGGCCCTTTGTTTGGGAAAATGACAGATGGTGAATGGGGCAAGAGGTAGAGGTGGGGGGGGAAGATGGATACACACCTCTTGGGAAAATGGGCAGAAATGATTCTAGAGGGAAGACTCCATTGGTAACAGAACAGATGGTGAGATTCCTGTAAAGGAGAGGGCAAAGTGAAGTGAGGCCCAGCTTTCCTGAAACTGTATTATTGGAGAGGCGATCACTAATGAGGAGGGTGTGCTATTGGGTGGAAGGTCTCTGGGACATGGTCTCTGCTATGGGGTATAGACTAAGAGGCATGTGGAAGACACTGGAGAAAGGAGTTGGCAGGAAGAGGGGCCTACCACAGAGAAAGTGCTTAAACTTCATAACTTTAAAAGTGTTATAAAATAGCAACAGCATCACTAGAAATTCAGATATAAAGGAAATGTCTTTTGTCTAAAGCTTTGTGTCGATTCCCAACACAGTCTTTTATAAGTGCTTTTTAGAATCAATTTGAGCAGATAATACAATTGCCAAAAAATACAGAATGGAGCATAGAACACAGAAGATGCAGGAGCCACAGGGCTGCGAGAAATACAAGGGGGAAAACTAGAGTCTGGAAGATTCGCACCCGGCACCTCTTCTGAAAGCTTGAGTGGAAATCCCTGGGTGGAGATGAGAAGTCCATTCCAAGTGATGGTCCCATTGGGATCATTGGGCAGCTCCAGAATCCTGTGGCTCAAGTCTTGGCTCTCTTCTTGACCATTCCTTTACTGAATGTGTCCCTTTGGACAAATCTTTTAACCTCTCTGAGCCCTACAAGACACGTTGTAAATCTCTTCAAGAGAGCCATCCATATTCTAGATAGCAAGAGTTACTTGTTCCAGTTCTCAGGTAAGTTAGAGAAATAGTGAAGAAGAATCTCTTTGGTCAGTGGTTTGTAAATAGGGCTGGGAAGGTGGGCAGGAATCAGGGTGTGGAAGATCTTCTGTGGTTGACTAAGAATTGGAAATGTTATTCCACAAGCACACTAAGTAGCCATGTGGCAGAACCCATTTAGGGTTCTGTTAAAAAAAACTTAAAAGCAGACATTAAGTTAAGAAAACTGTCTGGGCTTGCTCTGTGCACACTAACCCCCATGTTGGAGCCACAACTTTCAGGGATTCATCATATCACCAGAAGAGGTTAATCAGCTTGGTGAAAAGATGGGAGACACTGTTAGGATACAAGAAACTGTGGCACGATTTGGAGGTGTTTCACCTGGAGAGTAAAGGACTTGGGAGTGGCTTAGAGCATAACCTTGGTGTATTCCAGAAGCAGAATGATGAGGAAGGCCTGTTGACATTTAGGAGTAGGAAAGAGGGCCAGGATTCCACCTTTCCTCCACTGTACTGGGACCCTTTGCAAGGCGAGCCCTCTGAATCGATTTCCTTATCTGCAACATGGCTGTTGTGTCATCTGTAGGACCTAAATCAGGGCTGTTCCATCAGGCATTTCGTAAAGCCCTGCTATGTGGCAGCAGGCCTCATGCTAGTGCATCAGGAATAGAGACAGAAAATGAAACTGTTCTTTTCCTCATCTTGTACTTTGAGGAACATGAATTAATGAATGATCACGCATTTGTTAAGCATTTTTAAAATGGAGAGAGAAGAGGAAAATGTACTTGTGGCATGATTTGGAAAGGGAGGGGGGTACGCCTTGGTTTTCGGCTACAGGTTACCTTTCCCAGCCTCAGTTCACAGGAGCAGATCTGAGTTCCAGTGAGAAGAATATTGGGGGAATCACCAGATTGGAGGTGTGACATGGTTTGGAAATGACCAGAAAGCACGAACATTTAAGGCTATCTGGAAGGCCTTATGTAGGAGGGCCAAGGATCTCAAGATAATGTCTAGGAGGCATTCTGTGAATCCGAATGTGCTATAGATCAGCTATGAATAACAGGGTAAGTATTGGAAGGCCTGATGCGGGGTAAAGGCTGGTGCTTAGCCCACTAGTATAGGCTGAAGAGTAAAGGTCAGAAGTTGCAGGGTCCGGTAGAGGGTTATATCCCAGATCTAAGACTTTAGGTGTGTATATGTATTTTTTAAAACCACACTGAGGTTTCAAGAGGAAAAAAGCATTACACCTGTAATAGTGAAATCAGAAAGACAAGTACTTGAAACTTCAAGAACATTCGTAGTCACCTCTAAATAGCTATCATAGGGTGAAGGAAATTGGACCAATGCTCGATGGAAAAGAGAGCCCTGTGGGCTCTCAGGAAAGAGCCCAGAGCAGCAAGAAGGGGATAATGGGGAGCTCAGAAGGGAGAACTGAGTCCCAGTGTTTGGGACACAGGTAATTTCTACCATGGGGCACAGCTGCCATCCTCACTATTTCCAATACGGAGTGATAGCTCTAAAGAGGGAGGCAGAAGTGAGAGCATAGACATTGATTGAAGGCATAGCTCAAACTTGGTATGTCAGAAACTTTAGTTCCATGAGGACCACAAAGAGACTGAAGCACAAGTAAATGTAAAGATGGCATGTCAAAGAATAAATTTCACATCAGGCAAAAGAAGACAATAAAATAGATGAGGTAAAGAAATCCTATTTAGGAAAATTCAGGAAACTAGTCAACTAGTTGAAAAAGTGTAGCATTACACCTTGTGTTCTATACTTGTAGATACTGCCTGGTGCAGAGGACCAAAGAGATGTGTCTCTTGTTCCTTTAAGAATAACAAAGTAGGGGTGGCTAGGTGGCACAGTGACTATAACACCAGCCCTGGAGTCAGGAGGACCTGAGTTCAAATCCAGCCTCAGACACTTAACACTTACTAGCCGTGTGACCTTGGGCAAGTCATTTAACCCCAACTGCCTTGCCCTTCCCCCTTCAAAAAGAAAAAAAGATAACAAAGTAGAGACTCTGGGGTCTGAGCAAAGAGGGCAGAGTAAAAGCAGAATTTGAGCCCATGCTCCAACCACCTGCAATACATGTACAAAATGACTCTATAAACACATTTTAGGGCTACAGAACCCACAAAGTGACAGAGAGAAAGAAATCTCCTGCCGAAGGCAGCCAGGCAAGCTGACAGGAAGGGTCTATGGCACTGAGCTTAGAGTGGAGAGCAGTTCCATGTGCTGGCACAGAGAGCCAGAGCAGACATCAGGGGAGTCAATCACTGGCAGCTGTGGCATTTTCCAGACTCCTAAACTGTAGCGCCAATGCAATATTTACAGCGCCCATGATCATGATAGAGACTGTGAATGTAACTATGGCATGACATTCAATTGCAAAATATGACAGACTCTCCAGATAGAGGGTAAAGCTGAAGGATTTAGTTAGACGCCAGAAAACCAAATTCCAGAACCAGTGAGCCAAAGTACCAAAGGTATTTAGAGGCCATAATACTTCTGAGAGCCACAGCATCCTTTAGCCTTCCCACAAACCAATACATGATCAGTATTTACTCATGAGCCTGACTCCTCGCCAAAGCTCCTTTGTCCCCAGCTGTCTGCAACTGTCAGACTCCTGCTCTATCAGCTCCTCCTCAGCAAACTCCTCCCTCCACAGGCTCCATGTGACCACATTCAGCCTGTCAGGGGGCAGAGATTATCTTCACAACAGGGGAACTTCCTTTGGGCTCAAGGGGCAGAGTTTACTTTTAAAGCAGGGAAGCTTTAAACTCCCACCCAGGTCTATTAAGGTGCAGGGAAGATCTGCAAATTCCCATTGCCATTACATAAACCCATAAATGCCAAAGGGAAAGTAAAAGGTCAGTAGGGGAGCTCTGTTGATCCTGGGTGAGAGAAGAGCCAGCCCCTGTCCCTAGGGTGGCGGAGATGGCAGGATCTGCAGCTGCTGCCTGGGCAGCTTCGCCCTGACCTCCAGACTCACAGATCATGGAGGAACCAAGTGACTGTCCAGACGGCCATTGCAGGAATCTCTTTGCTGGCACTGAGGCAGGATTCTCTTGCTTTGCCCTGCTTGGATCTGGGTCACAGTCTTTGGTGGTGGTCCTGAGGTGAGGAAGTGCTGGTATGGCAGAGCTTTTTGAGGCTGTGGAGAGCCAGTCCTCCACACAGTTCTGAGGCAGGTGCCTAGAAGAAGCTCTGACAACAGCTGCACAAAACTCCAGAAATTTGGGACACTCTGGGACACTCTCCACTCTGGAAGCAGAGTTCTACTGTGGCAAAGAGCTCAAAACTCAAGTAACTGGCTGGCAAGATGAGCAAACAGAAGCAGAGAAATCAAACAATAGAATTGGTTTTTGGTGATAAAGATGATCAAAACAGAAGCAGAAGACAAGAGGCAAAACTCCAGTATCAAAAGCCTCCAAGAAAATAGAACTGGTCACAGGCCATGGAGGAGCCCAAAAAGCATTGTGAAATTTAAGAGAAATAGAGGAAAAATTGGGAAGAGAAATGAGAATGATACAAGAAAATCTTGAAAAATGATCCAACATCTTGCTAATGGAGATGCGCCCCTAAAAATACTGAAGAAAATAGCACCTTAAAAAATAGACTAACTCCAGAAGGACCTGAGTTCGGATCCGGCCTCAGACACTTAACACGCACAAACAAAAACCTAGCCGTGTAACCTTGGGCAAGTTACTTAACCCCAATTGTCCTCCAAAAAAAAAAAAAAATAGACTAACTCAAATGGCAAAAGAGGCCCAAAAGGCCAACAGGGAGAATGGCTTAAAAAGTCAAATTGGCCAGAGGGGAAAAGGAATTTCAAAAACTCACTGAAAAGAATAATTCTTTCAAAATTAGATTGGAGCAAATGGAAGCTAATGACTTTATGAGAAATCAAGATACTATAAGACAGATCTAAAAGAATACAAAACCACTGACCTGGAAGATAGATCCAGGAGAGATAATTTAAAAATTATTGGACTACCTGAAAGCCATGGCCAAAAAAAAAGGCTAGACATCATCTTTCAAGAAATTCTCAAGGAAAACTGCCCTGATATTCTAGGATCAGAGGGCAAAATAGAAATGGAAAGAAGTCACCATTTGCCTCTTGAAAAAAATCCCCAAAAGGAAACTCCTAGGAATATTATAGCCAAAATCCAGAGTTTCCAGGTCAAGGAGAAAATATTACAGGAAAGCAGAAAGAAACAATTCAAACATCATGTATCTATGAAGAAGACTCTTGGCCCTAAGAGTTGGTGCCTCTCTAGTGAGTTCTTTTGGCAGAAGTCAGGGTCCCCAGGCAGAGACTTTTGTGTAGAATGTTAGACTTCTTCACTGTATTGGACAGTTTTCCTGAATTTTTTCTTTCACATTTTTTTTGAAAATATTCTTTGTTATAAGGTGTAGTTTTAAGGACAAGGTGAGGAGGGACAGAAGGAAATCTAGATGATGCAGAAACAGAACTTTTTTTTAAAAATAGGAGCAGCCAAACCCCAGAACTTTGATTATTGGGCAAAGCAAACACCATTTGTTATTCTTAGTCTTTCATTTACTTTTTTTCAAATTAAAAAAGTTTTGCCACAAAGGAAGCCAGGAATGAGGTCTGGAAGTCATGTTCCTGTCTCTTTAAACAGATGGAAATATTCACTTATTGGTTTATAAGCAGGAAAATCAGGAACCCTGTCCTTTTATTTTCCCTAGGTATTATATAGTGCATTGGTCTTGGTCTTTCTTAATGCTTACTGAATATCCATTGAATAAATTAATGCCAAAGTGAATGATGGATGCAATCTGAAAAAGCAAGCACAGATCCTTTATATCCCCCAATAGCTTTTCTACATGTAGGTTCAGATCTAGGAGAGAAGGTCTCACTCACCTTTATACTCTTCTATCCAGTATTTGTTTTTCTCCTGAGATGACCTCTATGTGACCAAGAATCTCTAGTTTCTAGGTCCCAGTATTGTCTTAGATACAATTTCTGATGGGTGCTAGAGAATGGACCAGTGGCCTAATGGCACATTTTTGGAATTTCTACATGATAGATTATATTGAAATGTGTTCATAGAAACTCAGGGAATTGCTTTTGCAGAAATCCTCAATGGACAAGAGGCAGCAGCTGCATGTGGCACAGCAGGAAGCACTGATGCAGCTGGAGAAGCTTGAGTGAGTAGGAGACTTGCATTGTAAGGGGTTATCCCAGGTCTGAATTGTAAATGTTCAGTGTCCAGTATTGCATTCTGAAGCTGCTTCTTCATGGTGAGTAGAGCAACTCAGCTGGGGTGCTTAGTTTTTGTTTGGGAAAAAGCTTTTCTTTTGACTTTTACTATACAATCTCTTCTTTGACCACTTTTCTAGGCGTTACTGTGTGTCACATTAGTCCAAGAGCTGTCACCTTGCCCTCCTGAATTATTTCTCAAAGTATTTCTCTAAAGTCTAGATTCTTTTCTTCTGACCAGGTGATCCCAATTATGGTTTGTTTGGTTTTTTTTTATCACTTTAACACTGGTTCATAAGTCATATAGGAGAAAGAAAACCACTCTGGAGTTGTGACTTGTAGCCCTTCTATGTGAGTTTCTAAACCAGAAGAGTAGCATTTTTCTTTGTTTCTTGGTGTCTTGGTGCTCATCTATTTTAGGAAAGACCTCATCTGTCTTGCTTCTGGTTCTAATCACCTTCAGAGGTCCATAGGGGTCAACAGGACAGCAAGAGTGCTAGAGAAAAACCTGACAATGAACTGTAGAGGTATCTGGGATAGGGTCAGATTGGGCTGTAGTAGTCTGGAGAGGGCTATGAGCTCTAATTAGCTCTTTCATTTGATAAGATAGAGAAACATAAAAGTCGGAAGTCAAAACCCAAATTAATCATGAATCCTCTTTGTAATTAGAGAAAATATAATTTTATCCTCCCTTAAATTATGAACATTTTCTGGGGGGCTTTTTGGAAGCATTTTTTCTCATCTAGTAAGATCCCATGCTTAATATTTATCTGCAAGACTTCAACTTAAAAATTATTTTAGAGATTTTGTTGAATAAAAACAGCATCTTGCAAGGGTTTGTTTTGTTTTCAACATTCACTTCTAAAAGATTTTGAGATACAAATTCTGGGATCCTCAGAATGCCACACCCTACCTACTTGCTCATGCACATTTCTGCCTAACAAAATACTGAAAGGCATCTCTTTGTGACAGACTTTCCACATTGATTATATTCAAAATGTCTCTCTAAAGTGTGGATATTCTGGGGAGTAACAAGAATGGAGAAGTATCTGAAAGTCCCTCCACAGTGATTAAATTCAAAAAGTTTTGCTCCACTGTGGATTCTCTGATGGGCAATTCAACTCTGCCCTGTTGTGAAAGCCTTTCCACACTGATTGCATTAATAAGGTTTCTCTCCACTGTGGATTCTCTGAGGGGCAGTAAGACTCTGACATGTTGTGAAAGACTTTCCACACTGATTGCATTCATAAGGTTTCTCTCCACTGTAGATTCTCTGATGGGTAGTAAGACTGTTCCATTCTGTGAAAGCCTTTGCACACTGATTGCATTCATAAGATTTCTGTCTAATGTGTAATTTCTGATGGTAAGCAAGACCCTGTCTTGCTGTGAAAGCCTTTCCACACTCATTACATTTATAAGGTTTCTCTCCACTGTGGATTCTATGATGGGCAATAAGACCCTGACATGTTATGAAAGCCTTTCCACACTGACTGCATTTATAAGGTTTCTCTCCACTGTGGATTCTCTGATGGGTAGTAAGACTCTTCATTTCTATGAAAATCTTTCCACACTGACTGCATTCAAAAGGTTTCTCTCCACTGTGGATTCTCTGATGGGTAGTAAGACTCTTCCTTTCTATGAAAATCTTTCCACACTGATTACATTCATAAGGTTTCACTCCACTGTGGATTCTATGATGGTAAGCAAGACCCTGCCGTGCTGTGAAAGCCTTTCCACACTGATTACATTCATAAGGTTTCTCTCCACTGTGGATTCTCTGATGGGCAATAAGAACCTGACATGTTGTGAAAGTCTTTCCACACTGACTGCATTCATAAGGTTTCTCTCCACTGTGGATTCTCTGATGGGTAATAAGACTCTTCTGTTCTGTGAAAGCCTTTCCACACTGATTGCATTCAAAAGGTTTCTCTCCACTGTGGATTCTCTGATGGGTAGTAAGACTGTGTCCTCTAGTGAAAGCCTTTCCACACTGATTGCATTCATAAGGTTTCTCTCCACTGTGGATTCTATGATGGTAAGCAAGACCCTGCCGTGTTGTGAAAGCCTTTCCACACTGATTGCATTCATAAGGTTTCTCTCCACTGTGGATTCTCTGATGGGTAGTAAGACTCTTCCGTTCTGTGAAAGCCTTTCCACACTGATTGCATTGATAAGGTTTCTCTCCACTGTGGGATCTCTGATGGGTAGTAAGACTCTTCCTCTGTGTGAAAGCCTTTCCACACTGATTGCAGTCATAAGGTTTCTCTCCACTGTGGAATCTCTGATGGTAAGAGAGACCCTGCCGTGTTGCGAAAGCCTTTCCACACTGATTGCATTCATAAGGTTTCTCTCCACTGTGGATTCTCTGATGGATAGTAAGACTCTGCCTTTCTATGAAAGCCTTTCCACACTGATTGCATTCAAAAGGTTTCTCTCCACTATGGATTCTCTGATGGGTAGTAAGACTGTGTACTCTAGTGAAACCCTTTCCACACTGATTACATTCATAAGGTTTCTCTCCACTGTGGATTATCTGATGGGTAGTGAGACTGTGCCGTCTTGTGAAAGCCTTTCCACATTGATTGCATTCATAAGGTTTCTTTCCACTGTGGATTCTCTGATGTATAACAAGATAAGACTTCTCTCTGA
Source organism: Gymnobelideus leadbeateri (assembly GCA_011680675.1). Classification (NCBI taxonomy): domain Eukaryota; kingdom Metazoa; phylum Chordata; class Mammalia; order Diprotodontia; family Petauridae; genus Gymnobelideus; species Gymnobelideus leadbeateri. The sequence continues at coordinate 38,456 of WOXC01003743.1, forward strand.
AAGTCTTTCCACACTGATTGCATTCATAAGATTTCTCTCCAGTATGGACTCTTCGATGGGCAACAAGATTGGAGCTCTTTCTGAAAGCCTTTCCAGACTGAGAAGAGGCATATTTTTTCATCCCATGATAACATCTAGCTTTGCAAAGATGAGATGAGTATTGGGATGATGTTGCTTCACATTCATTATATTCATCAGGCTCTGCTCTAATGGGAATTCCCTGTTCAGTAATGATCTTAGCCTCCTGACTCAAGACCTTCCCATCTTTATTCCCCACAGAAAGCATTTCTCCAGCATCACTATTCTGATGTCTCATGAGGTCTGAGTTCCAGTTCCAGTTCTTTTCCCCTTGATAGATTTGCATTTCTGGAGCCTCCTCGTGAGACAGAAAAAGCTGTACATGTTCAATCAAGCATCTGTTATATTCACTTTCCTGAAGATAATCATTCCTTGAGGCCATTTTCTTACATTCCTTCAGGATAGAAGACTTTCTGTTTCTCTTTCCAATTTCATCCAATTCATAGTCATTCTTTGGATTTTTATCTAACTTGATATTTGAGTCATGGATTTCTCTCCATTTGAAGTCCCAGGGACCATCCCTCATGAGTATTTGCAGGTCACATTGTTCCAGAAAGATTGCATGATTGCTAGTCAGCTCTGTTACTCTGAATCTGGTATCTACATCTACAGAAAAGAGACAATCAAATAAATAGAAACCAAAAGATATACACACGAAAGTACAGTGGTTATTAAGAACTTTTTATCAGCAGCCCAAATGCAACAAAACTTTGTGTATTCTTGGAGCAAACATTGGCATTTAATAGACTGTATCTCTGTAAGGAGAAGAGACAGACAGGGAGTGAGAGTGACAAAGGAGGTGTAAACCCCAGAGTGCTGGACCAGTCAAAGACCCATTTACGCCAAGTTGAACATTCACATTCCACAAAAGCAGCAGCCACAAGGCCAGATGGCTCCCAGACTTAATCTCAACAGATTACAGTGATTCTCCATGGGAGAAAATTTTATTACTAATTTGGAGAAAAAACTGAGCCAACACAGGGTTTGCAGCATTCTAAGAGAAATGAAGTGAGGGGCTTTCAGATATTTGTTGTACAGCATCACACTTACTCAGCTGGGCCAGAATACTTGTAATCATCCAAACTGGTTTGATAAAAAGGATGGGGAAGCGAAAAACCTAATAAGGAAATAATGAATGCTCTACAAGGCCTATCAAGCCCTGGGTTTGTTTTTATATCTATTCACAAGAATTCTATACCCTTTAGAGATATTAAAATGGGGCATGTCTTACTATCTCTACCTACATGGCTTTGTAGCTGAAATGGAAGAATGCTGAAAATTTATACAGCTTTAAATTATAGCCTGCTACTTTGCTAAAATTATTAACTGCTTTAAGAAAATTTATAATAGCAAACAAATGGAAACCACCTTAGGTCAAATCATAGTACAGGAAAGAAGAAAGGACATACAGGAATAACACAGAGGAAAACAGGAAGACAACTGAAGAAATACAGTGAAGAAATGGAATCAGAACAAACACAATATGCACAGCTGTGTAAAAAAATATCCATAAATGTTTTTTAAAATATAGGAAAACAGAGTAGAAGAGAAATGGAAGCAATGGGATGTTCTTTCTTGATTTCGTTAATGTCGGTATATCTTAAAAATGAATCATAATCTGGAGCATGGTTGTGTGCATGCACATATTCGTTTGGTTATATTTATCAATGGTTACTAAGTTCAGAAGAGAATAAATGCATGCCTAAAACAGGAATGTTTCTGATCTTTCTGTTACTTTTTCATTCAGAAATCATTATAACCATAATTTATAGCATTATTAAGGATATGTGCAAAAAAAGTCATGAAAAATTAAGTGCCCTCTCAGGCTAAAAAAACAAGGTAGCACATCTGGCCCTCTTCCCTAAACTGAATATGCTCCAGCTTAGCATGCATATAGCTACAGGTGAGAGACCAAATGTTATTACTGTGGCTCAGTAAACTAACTCAACAAGTATTTCTTTCCTGATAATCTTCAAATCGATTTTCATCAAAAATACTGAATGTTAATCCCTCTGTTATACAACAGGGAGACCATTATGTCTTCTAGCACTTAGCAGGGTCTGGTGCTTAAGTACAAGACATTCAATAAACGCAGAGAGTTTAACTTCAATTTAATAACATGAGTACCATCATGAGAAACAACATCCTTGGGCTTATCCTTTCTTTGACTCACTTACCTCATCTGCAAAATGAGAAAACAGGTTGGACTGGAAGGCCCCAGAGATGCTTTTAGCTCAGAATTTATGTCATGATTCCTATAAATTTGTAGGTAATAGCAAAATTGATTTCAAACATTTCTCCTAGGGATGGCAGTGAAAAATGAAAGATGAAATATAGAACATAGGATGAAGAAGAAGTCCATGTAGGCATGGCAGTCTTAAAGTTGGAGGTGGTCAAAGGATGGCATTGAGGTAATAAGTCCTAACCTTCAGTCAGGGACCTACACTGTATTTTTTGGCAATTCTTATGAAGATGTTTATTTTAGTTTTCAATAGCTTCTATACTCTGTGTAGATATGTGTGGGAGCAAACAAGGAAACAAGAATGCATTAGACTGCTAAATGACAGCCAGGTGCTAAGGCCCAGGGCAACAAAGACATAAATACAACAGTCCTGGAGCTTGGGAAGTCAACCTTGTATAAGGGAGAGAGCATGTGCTCACCTTAGGACACCTAAATAAATACATAAAGATCAATACAAGCTTTAGGGGGTGGGAGTGGGATGGGAGGATCCAAGCTAGAGGGCTCAGGAAAGCCTCTGAAGAAAGTGGGGGATCTGAAGACCAGGAGGTGAAGAGGAAATGCCTTCTAGGCATGGAGGACCAGCTGGGCAGAGAGGAAATGTAAAGTCCTAGGTGAGGAATGGCAAGAAGGCTATTTTGACAGGATAGAGGAACACAATGAGAAGAGTGATAACAGAAGGCTGGGAAGACAGACTGGAACCAGGTTGAAAGGGCTTAAATGTTTTTTTTTTTTTATTCAATTATATATTTTTTTTTATTAATTTATTAGTTTAGTTTCAGTTAACAAGATTCAATTCCATAGTTCCTTGATTTTCAGATTTCCTTTACTTCCCATCCCCCACCCCCCAGGACAGCATATAGTCCAGTATAGGATCTGCAAATACATTCAGATTAGACATTAGTCTAATTACAAAGGCGTATTGTACTAGGTGGGATGGAAAATGATAAAGAAGAAATAAAACCAAACAACGAAAAGAAAAAGATCAATTATTTTGCTTCCATCAGGATTCATGCTTAGTTCTTTCTATTTATATCTCTGGATGTCGCATTTCTCTCTTTCTTGAGTCTTTTGGGATTGATATATCACTGCATTGCTAAAAAGAGTCCAGTCTGTCATAGTTGGTCATCACAGATATGGTATGTCTGTGACTGTATACAAATTTCTTCTGATTCTACTCTTCTCGCTCAGCATCAGTTTGTATAAGCCTCTCCAGGTAAATATGAAAACCGTCTCCTCCTTGTTTCTTATAGCATAATAATATTCCATTACATGCATATACCACAACTTGTTTAGCCATTCCCCAATTGGTGGGCACCCCTTCAGTTTCCAATTCTTTGCAACCACAAAAAGGGCTGCTATAAATATTTTTGTATATATGGGTCTTCCTCCCATTTCTATGATCTCTTTGGGATATAACCCTAGAAGTGGTATTATTGGGTCAAACTTATTTATATTCCTTTGGGCAAAATTATTTATTTGGGCCAAATTATTTATATTCCTTTGGGCAAAATTATTTATAGTCCTTTGGGCATAATTCCAGATTGCTCTCCAGAATGGTTGGATAAGTTCACAACTCCACTAGCAATGCATTAGTGTTCCAATTTGCCCACATCCTCTCCAGCATTTGTCATTTTCCTGTTGTGTCATCTTAGCCAATCTGACTGGAGAGAGGTGGTACCTCAGAGTTGTTTTGATTTGCATTTCTCTAATCAATAGTGATTTAGAGCATTTCTTCATATGCTTATAGATATCTTTAATTTCTTTCTCTGAAAACTGCCTGTTCATATCCTTTGACTATTTATCACTTGGGGAATGACTTGTATTCATATAGATTTGGCTCAATTCTGTATAAATTTTAGAAATGAGTCCTTTAGCAGAGACGTAGGTTTTAAAAATTCTTTCCCAATTTCCCACCTCCCTCTTGATCTTGGTTACATTGGCTTTGTTTGTACAGAAGCTTTTCAATTTAATGTAATCAAAATTATCCATTTTGCGTTTTATAATGCTCTTTAATTCTTGTTTGGTCCTAAAATCTTCTCTCCACAAATCTGTCAGGTAAACTATGCCTTGCTTTCCCACACTGCTTACAGTATTATCCTTTACACCTAGATCATGCACCCATTTAGACTTGATTTTGATATATGGTGTTAGATAGTGATCTATGCCCAGTTTCTGCCATACTGTATTCCAGTTTTCCCAGCAGTTTTTGTCAAATAGTGCTTTCTTATCCCCAAAACTGGGGTCTTTGGGTTTATCGAACAATAGATTACTATATTCATTAACTGCTGGATCTCCTGCACCCAATCTATTCCATTGATCCACTACTCTACACCTCTGCCAGCACCAAGCAGTTCTGATGACTGCTGCTGTATAATACAGATTAAGATCTGGCATAGCTAGTCCACCTTCCCTAGTGTTTCTTTTCATTAATTCCCTTGATATTCTAGACCTTTTGTTTTTCCAAATAAATTTTGTTATTATTTTGTCTAACTCTAAAAAGTAGTTTTTTGGTAAATTGATTGGTATGGCACTAAATATATAGTTTAGTTTGGATAAAATTGTCATTTTTATTATATTAGCTCAACCCAGCCACGAGCAATTGATATTTTTCCAATTAGTTAGATGTGATTTTATTTGTGTGAGAAGTGTTTTGTAGTTGTGATCATATAGATTCTGGGTTTGTTTTGGCAGGCAGATTACCAAATATTTTATAATGTCTACAGTGACTTCAAATGGGATTTCTCTTTCTATCTCTTGCTGTTGAGTGTCATTAAAGATATACAAGAATGCCGAGAATTTATGTGGGTTTATTTTATATCCTGCAACTTTGCCAAATTTATTTATTGTCTCAAGTAGTTTTTTACTTGATTCTCTAGTATTCTCTAAGTATATCATCATATCATCTGCAAAGAGTGATAGCCTGGTCTCTTCTTTGCCTAATTTGCTTCCTTTCACTTCTTTTTCTTCTCTAATTGCTACTTCTAATGTTTCTAGTACCAGATTGAATAAGAGGGGTGATAGTGGACACCCTTGTTTCTCTCCTGATCTTATTGTAAATGCTTGTAGTTTATCCCCATTGCATATAATACTTGCTGATGGTTTTAAATAGATGCTATCAAATATTTTAACGAAGGCTCCATTTATTCCTATACTTTCTAGTGTTTTTAATAGGAATGGATGTTGTACTTTGTCAAAAGCCTTTTCTGGTTCTATTGAGATAATCATGTGGTTTCTGCTAGTTTTATTGTTGATATGCTCAATTATAATGAGGGTTTTCCTAATATTAAACCATGCTTGCATTCCTGGAATAAATCCTACCTGATCAAAGTGTATTATTTTTGTGATAAGTTGTTGGAGTCTTTTGGCTAATATTTTATTTAAAATTTTTGAATCTGAATTCATGAGGGAAATTGGTCTAAAATTTTCTTTCTCTGTTTTATCTCTTCCTGATTTAGGAATCAGTACCATATTTGTGTCATAGAAAGAATTTGGTAGGACTCCTTCACTAATTTTCCCAAATAGTTTGTAGAATACTGGAATCAATTGTTCTTTACATGTTTGATAGAATTCACTAGTAAACCCATCTGGCCCTGGAGATTTGTTCCTAGGGAGTTCATTGATGGTTTGTTTGATTTCTTTTTCTGAGATGGGGTTATTTAGGTAATTCACTTCCTCTTCAATTAATCTGGGCAACTTGTAATTTTGTGAATATTCATTCACTAAAATTGTCATATTTATGTGCATACAATTGGGAAAAATAATTCCTCATTATTTTTTTAATTTCCTCTTCATTGAAGGTAGAGTCACCCTTTTCATTTTTGATACTCATAATTTGGTTTTCTTCTTTCTTTTTTTTTTATCATATTGATGAAGGGTCTATCAATTTTATTGGTTTTTTCATGAAACCAGCTCTTAGTTCCTTTGGTTTTCAATTTCTAATTTAGTACTAAATTGGGGATTTTCAATTTGTTCTTTTTCTAGCTTTTTCAATTGCATGTCCAATTCATTGACCTCCCTTCTCTCTTCTTTAATTAAGTATGCACTCAGGGATATAAAACATCCCCTAAGAACTGACTTTAATGAATCCCACAGATTTTGGTATGTTGTCTCATTATTATCATTCTCTTGAATGAACTTATTGATTGTTTCTATAATTTCTTGTTTGACCCAACCATTCTTTAGGATTAAATTGTTTAATTTCTAATTATTTTTTAGTCTATCTTTCCATGGCCCTTTATTACATATAATTTTTATTGCATCATGATCTGAGAATGATGCATTCAATATTTCTGCCTTTCTGTACTGAATTGTGAAGTTTTTATGCCCTAGTACATGGTCTATTTTTGAGTATGTACCATGCACTGCTGAGAAAGTAAATTCCTTTTTATCCCCATTCAGTTTTCTCCAGAGATCCATCATATCTAGTCTCTCTAAAATTCTATTCACCTCCTTAACTTCTTTCTTGTTTATTTTGAGGTTAGATTTATCAAGTTCAGAAAGGGGGAGATTAAGGTCCCCCATTAGTACAGTTTTGCCATCAATTTCTTCCTCTAATTCCTTTAACTTGTCTAGGAATTTGGATGCTATACCACTTGGGGCATATATATTAAGTAATGATATTGCTTCATTTTCGATGGTGCCTTTTAGTAGGATATAGTTTCCTTCCTTATCTCTTTTGATTAGATCTATTTTTGCTTTTGCTTTATCTGAGATAAGTATTGCTACCCCTGCTTTTTTTTTACTTTAGCTGAGGCATAATAAATTCTACTCCAACCTTTTACCTTTACCCTGTGGATATCCCTTTGTTTCAAATGTGTTTCTTGTAGACAGCATATTGTAGGATTATGGTTTTTAAAGAAAAGAGAGCAAATGGTTCTTACCCAGGAAGAGCAGATTCTGGACATTCTCCAGTGTGACCTCCTTGTACAAAGCTTTCTGAGAAGGGTCCAAGAGGCCCCACTCCTCCTTAGTGAAGTCCACGACCACATCCTTGAATGTCACCAATGCCTAAACCATCAAAATTACAAAACTTTGAGCTGGAAGAGAGACTCCAGAATTCTTCTAGCCCAACCCCCATCAACTTAGAAGAGGAAACTGCAGCCCAGACAAGGGAAAGAGAATGATTTGCCTAAAACTCATATAACCTTTACGAGTATCAGAGTAAACACTTGCAATGGAATATGGAGAAAAGCATTTTACACTGGAAGGGAGAATCATGATGGAATGTTAAAAGGTAGAAAACAATTCTCCAGATGAAATTATGTACAAGACAGGTGTCCTGTGAGTCACACACAAGAATCTATGGAGGAGAAATCAATGTCATGGGAAATCCTCCTGTGTCCTAAGGGACATATTAAGAATATTCTATGAAGAATTTGTGAGAAGGTCGTAAATGCTGTGCATTTTGGGAGAAAAACCTCAATTTAACAGGGATCCCTGAGCTGAGAACAAAGAAATGATCAAGTCAATTAGCTCCAAGTCTGTAATAAAGTATGAAATAGAGAAAAGTAGGAAAAGAATTCTATGGAGAGAGTACTCACAATCTGGCCTCAGCTGAGTGATATGGGACTGGTTCCAGCCAAGTGAAGAAGAGTTCTATCTGCTTATAATGAGAAGATGCTGGGCATGATGGGTCACACTAAGGCATCTCCTGTCTTTGCTTTATGATGTTGTCATTTGTTCATGGAATACATTCACCCATTTTAATGTAGAATTATAAAGAAATAAGAGTAAGTATGTGGGGAAAGGACAGTTCCTTCTGTCATTAAAAAAATAACATGAACTGGGGTTGATAATTTATAAGAAAGACATTGATAGTTTATATTTTGGGAGACCTAAGACCCAACCAGCCAGAGCCAGAGTGAGCCTGGGCAAGCTGATTCAGCCACCACAGGGACAATTCCCAGACCTCTCAGCACAGGACAGGGGATCTGTTGGAACCAGGTAAGAGAAAGTGCAGGGCCTGCAGCAGCAGCAGCTAATTCTAGGGCTAAGAAGCCAAACACTAGGTGTTTAAAAAACAACTATCTGAACTCCTGGGAGTCAAGATGGCTCAGTAAATACTAGTTTCTCCATTCTCTCCCTAAGACTCTAAAAACTCAGAGAATATTGATGCAAGATAAAACCCTGAAATAGTGCAACCTGAAGCAGGCTTGGGAGTCCTAGAGGAAGGGTGTTTGTGGGGGGGTGGGGAGGGGTTTGTGGGGACAGAATGTCCCAATAAGCCCCATCTCAACTGGACAAGCAGGAGATCCTGAACCCCAGGGGCGTGGAGCCAGCAAACTCTAACACCAGAACCCCAGGTGGGCCTTCAGGCACCCAGAGCTGCTAGTGTCCAGAGCCTCAGTTTCAGCACAGGTGCTGGGAACTGGAGTCTGGAAGCAGCTAGACCAGCCCTCAGGCACACCTTGCAATGTGACCTTCAGAGTAACCTTGAGGCAACTCAGAAAGTAAAAAGTCCTAGCCAAGACCTCAGTTTAGATACCTAGAAGACAGAGCAAACAAAGCCAACATACAAGATACAGCACACTAATCCAATACAGAAGAAAATTAAAATAACAAAACAACTGAATCCTTTTTTTTTTTTTTTGCTTTTTGGAGAGCAGTTGGGGTTAAGGGACTTGCCCAAGGTCACAGGGCTAGCTTTTGTGTTAAGTGTCCAAGGGCAGATTTGAACTCAGGTCCTCCTGACTCCAGGGCTGGTGCTCTATTCACTGTGCCTTCTAGCTGTCCCAGCTGAATCCTTTTATAATGAGGGAACAGAACCAAATTCACAGGTCAGCATTGATTCTATACCCAACTTTGAAACCTCAGCAGGGAATATGAACTAGTATCAAGTCCAGAAAGCATTCTTGGATGAGCTTGTAAAGGCTTTTAAAAGGTAAATTAGAGAGGAAGAAGGTAAACTATTTTAAAATTACACTCACCAAATGGAAAAAAATTTACTAAAGAAAATTTCTTAAAAAGTAAAATCTGTGAAATTGTAAAAGAGGTACAAAATCTAACTGGAGAAAAGAACTGCCTAAGAACAGAATCCGAATGAATATACAGAAAAAGACTTCAAGAATAAGTTGAGGAAATAATTCGCTAAAAATTAGAAGTCAATTTGAAGGTAATAATGACTGAGGCATCAAGAATCAGTCAAACAAAATCTAAACAATAAAAAATTAGAAGAAAATATCAAATATCTTATTGGAGAAACAACTGAAGTGGAGAACAGATCCAGGAGAGACAATCTCACAATTATCATTCTACAGGAAAGCCATGATGAAAAAAGGAGCCTGGACAACATCTTACTTTCCTTATGGAAAAGCCAGAGCTCAGTACAAAATGTGGTCTCCAAATAGGAGACTCAAGAGAAACATAAAAAAGGAAACAGGGAAAACACAAACACACATAACTTTTTATTCACTAGCAGCAAACTCTTTATATGCCTATATAGGAAGCTGATACCTATCAATATTGAGAATTGTAAAATTATCCCTACATACAAAAGGGTTATACATACATAGAGAGTGTGGGCATAAACTACCCAAAGTAATGATAAAAAAAAAACCCTATTAAGGGGAGCAAAGGAACTATAATGGGAAAAGAGGAAAGGAGGAGTCAGAAAAGGGTATATCAGGCCACACAAAAATGCATAAAAACATATTATAGTAGGAGGGAAGAAGAGAGGGGGATAAACATTTTATGAGCTTTGCTCTGGTTTTGGTTCAAGGAGGGAATAATTTAATCAATTAAGCATTTTCCATGAAGGTATAACCCACCGAGAGAGGATAAAACATCACAAGTGTCCATGTGACTTTGTAGGAGACCACATCATAACTTAGTTCAGGACACACTCAGTTCCATTTGGTGCCAGGACCTCAAAATACAGGGCTCACTCCTGTGGATTAGTCTACTGCCAGAGTGTTCTTGTGGCAGTCTTTCTACTCAGAAGCAGAAGGGACTCAGTCCCCAAATAGGATGAAGCAGGGAGAATGGGAGTTGTTTGTCAGATGAGGGAAGAGGAGCTCTCAGGGGTACCAAGGTTTTCCATTTTGGCCCAGCTAGAATGTGAGCCTTGGAGTGGATGTGGGTGCACCAGGGCAAAGGGAAGGTTGAAGGAGGATCATTGCCATGACTGTGGCATTGCAGCTGATGGAGACCAGGAATAGGAGCAGAGAAGAAGGCAGAGGCTTGAGTTTCTAGCCATGAGAGTGAATGAATAAACAGGAAGACCTGGGGCCTCTGGACAGAGACAGAAAGAGGCCAGTGGAACTTCTCAGAAAGTCATGGGTTCACTGAGGCCCATAGGGCTTTCTGCTTTCCACAGGGCCAACATTTCTAGGCAGTTTCTGCCTTGGTCTCCTCCTCTTGGCAGACTCCCTGACTGGAAGAAGCAGCCCTTTTCCTTGAGATAAAGACGTCTCCTAAAAATCCAGTGCTGGGCTTGAGGCCCCAGGTAGGGCTGAGTCAGGGGGTCAGAAAGGTAGATGACCTACCTGTACTCCAACTGAATAGCCTTCAAAGACCAAGAAGTGGTCTTTGATGCCACCTTCAGGCCATGATTCTTGCTTCACTCAGCCCCCTAGAGCCCACCTTGAGACCCTGCTCCCTTCATGGAGAGACCTCTCAACTGGCCCAGCCCTTCCTTCCCTACTGCTACTTTCTGGCCATCTTTATTTCCCCCCTTCCCAATCTCTTTCCCCCTTTAACCCTGGGAAGCACACTCACACCTTCAGCACTCATATTCCCCAACATTTACCACTGAGGTTTTCACCTAGCAAGTACGCATTGGTTTTTAAAAGTGAATTATTGAGAAAACATGACAGACTCCATTGGATGGTGTACTGGCTGTTCTAAGGCCAGTGTCCTCAGTGTCTCCTACAGTACCTCCCTTCCTCCAATGTGTGGGAGAAAACTCACAGGTCTCAATGTCTGTCCTGCTATTCTGTCTAAGAAGACACAAAGGGCTTAGCAAATGCTGATTAGGACCAGACTAATCAACCAGCTGCCCTTTTCTTTGGCCTGGTCTAAGAGGCCATGCTAAAGCCCTTTGTAACAGACCTTTCTAACTATCACTGTACATAAACATTTTTTCTGCTCCAAGTCCTCTCTCTCTCCCCTAACCTGATCTTAGCCCAAACTTCTGTGTAAGCCTGCCTACAGGACCTGAGGCATCCTACCCAAAGGGAGGGTCATGTCAGATCCTGCCCCTGCCCTTATTCCTTGTCACTGGAATGGAGTCACTGTCACTGCCTGGGCCCCAGCCAGGGTGGCAGGAAGGACCATCTAGCACCCCAAGCACATGACAAGCTTTGCTAATTTAACATTTCTTCACTAAGCCTTCATTGCAGTTCTCTGTGGGTCAGCCACTGGGGTTAAAGATCATGGGGTCTTCATCTGAATCCCTGGAAGGGGAACCTGGATGGAAGACCTGACCAAGTCACTTCATCTCTGATTGCCTCAGTTTCCCCTTCTGTAAAAGGGAATAAAGATTCCTTGGTTCTCTTGGATCCCACCTTTGCTGATGAGGGTCAGGTCTGTGGATGGATTGTACTCACCTGGGATGAGGGTCTCTGGGTCTGAGGGGCCATTCTCCTTAATTCCAGGCTCTCTCCTAGGACTAGGCTTTGGTCTTCATCAAGCTGAGCTGGGGGGAGAGAAGAATCTCAGGGTGAGAGATATTTGACTTTGCCTTCTCTTCCTAGGGTGGATGCTGGAGTGACAGAGGTGGGGCAGTCACAGCCCTTACAAAAGCCCTGCCCTGCCCTCAGGGAAGAGTCTCCAACTGAGGGACAGGGAGGCAGGAGGGGCAGGCTTAGAGTGAACTTGAGGGCAGGAAGAGGACTTGCCCCCTCCATAACACCTTCTGTTTGGCCTCAAGTTCCTCCCCCATCCTCCTTAGGGACCCAGGAGGCAGAAGCCTCTTGGGAGCCCAGATGGGAGGAGACCAATCAGAGCCTCAGTGGCCTCAGACCCAGAGCTCTGCCTTCACCTGACAATGAGGGCGACACCTGTGAGTCAGACTGCTGTGACCCAATGGTAAAACTGGGAGCAGCACCTCTGGGATGTGACAGGAGGACACTCAGCATGGTCAGAGGGGGGTAGATGAGGCCTGATGCAAAGGGTAGCCAGCAGAAGTGGGGTGTGTGGGGAGGGATCCCTTGTTCAGACCCACCTGGCACCTGCATGTGCAGAGGGAGCTCCCAGAAGGCACAGAGATCTCTGCTGTGAGAGAAGAAGGCAGAGAGATCTCAGCTCCAGGGAATGTCCAGAGATCTCTGTTCTGTGGGAAGAAGGCAGAGAGACCTAAACTATAGAAGAGAAGGCCCAGAGATCTCTGCTCCTACTGCTTCTCCTCCCAGTCTCTCTGCTCTGGCTGGGTCTTCCTAATCCCCATAGGCCTGCCCAGCCCTGGGGTGGGTCCATCTTCCAGACTGACCCTGCTTTTTCCCTGGCCTCCTCCCAGGTTTCTAAATTTCCCCCAGGGAGAGAATTCCACCAGGGCCCCACCCACCAGGCTGGTCATCTCTGAGCACCGCCCCTCCCTCCCTCAGTCCCTTAGCCTGCTCTGAGACTCCAAGCCTTCCCAGCAGAATCTCCTGGTGTCCCAGCTCTCCCCCTGCTACACTCATCTTCTTCCCCACAAGGATAAGCCCAGCCCTCAGCCCTCCTGGTTTTCCCAGCCATTCCCCTCCCCTGACCCCCTTCCTCTCAGGCTCCCCTTTCATCTCTGCTGCCACAGCTTACACCTGCCCACCCCCACTGAGCTCTCCTCCAAACTGGAGCCACTGACCCCCTTGGCCCATCTCCATTCCTGACCTTCCACACCCCAGTCCTAACACTGAGGGGGCCTTTCCCTCTGTCTGGTTTTTATTTCCTAAGAGATCTTCTCTCAGGGGCAGACAGAGGGATGCTGAGGAGGGTCTGAGGCCAAGGCATCAGGAGCCCTGGTCCCAGGGCAGCTCCTGATACAAACCTCCACATCTCCTCTAGGTCTAGGGCTTGATTGTGCAAGTGAAATCCATGCCCTGGGAGGCCTGATCATTTCTCTCTTTACTCCTCAGATTCTGGGCTCTGTATGGGTCAGGTGTTCTGGGAATGGGAATTTAAGATCCTCCCTGCCCCTAAGCCCTTTGACAGGCTTAAGTGACTGAGAACCTTCCTGGATTTGAAATATACTCTGCCCCCTAATAGACTGGATGTCCTCACCTGGAGCCCACCGCACCCCCAGCTGCTTCCCTTTACAAAGATGACTGAAAGTGAACAAAAAAGCAGGCCCAGGACTGAGGGAGTTAGCCCCATGGGGAAGGAGGAGGGCAGGGAGTAAAGGGCACCAGATCTGAGCACAGGAAGGCCTTAAGGGTCCCTTGGAGAACCAGGGCAGGATCTCCAAGCACCAGTGTTTATCTAACAGGTGGGGGTGGGGACCAAAACAATGGCCACAGAGAAGTCAGGAAGAAGCCAAGGAATGGGCTGCCCCAGGGAGGCAAAGGAAGCCACAGGTTCCCCAGCCCTGGGCTAGGCCCTAGCCGAGGGTCCCTGGAAATAGGAAGACCAATGCTGTAGCAGGCTGAACTGTGTGCAGGAGGTGGAGAAGGGAGCAGGGGATGGGAAAAGGAGGGACCGCCCAGCCAGGGAGCTTTCTCTAGGAAATGACCTGGGAAAAGGAGCAAAGAGCATAGCTCTAAGACGGGAAGGCTCAGGGAGGTCTTTCAGAGGTGGGGGACATGTGGGCCTTGGGGTGTTCTGAGTTCAGTGCATCTGGGGCTGAAAGGAAGCTGTGCTTGTGTTATTTTCAGAGGGGCCACACTCCTCCTGCCCCCATGTGGGCTTTCCTTGGCAAAGGTCCTGCAGCCATCTTCTCCAGTTTGACAGAGGAGGAGACCAAGGCAAACAGGGTTAAGTGACTCCCAGAGCCAGTGTCTGAGACCAGATTTGAACTCAGGACAATGAGCCTTCCAGAGTCTAGACTTGCTCCTCTAGCCACCCTGTGACTGTCAACCTTCAGAGTGGAGTCTGAGAGAGACAAACTTCACAGTTAGTTGTATCTGTGTTTCTTTCTGTGAAAGTGGGTGGCAGGCAGGTGTTCACCCACAGGAGCCTGAGTGGGATGGAGCTCTCTTGGGGTCAGGGTGCACAGTTTACACAGCCTTTTTTTATTATTTATTATTTTTATTTATTTATTATTATTTATTATTTTTTTCAATTTTTGTAGAGAGAATCCTCCCTCTGACATGTCCTCGCTAAGTCACCTCTCAGTCTGTTTCCCCATTTGTGAAATGGGGACAACAGTCCCTGCCTGGCAGGGCTGGTCTGAGGGTCAGAGAAGTCCTGATTCCAGCTGCAGAGCTCTTCCTCCCCTCTGCCCAGGGACCTCCCAGCATGGTGGAGGGGACAGGCATTAAGACTTCTCTCTTGGGAGAAGAAGAGAGGGAAGAGAGGAGGCTAAAAGGATCCTGAGGAATGGTGAATTACCCAAGGAGGTGGGGAGAGGGGAGAAGCTGTGGGGTTCCAGAGACCAGGGTGGGGGAGTGGGGACAACTGGGGGCTGATTTACTTTCTCTCACCAAAGACTCCCAATCCTTTGAGGTCTTCTGGGTCTGGAAATGAGGAGAGAAACTGACTGCACCCTAGTATCTGTTCTCAGCCTTCCCAGCCAGGCCAGGTTAAACTTGGCTCCACCCTGCCCCCCCTCCTCTCAGCCCAGGTGGGTGGGGGTGAGGTCTGAGGAGGGCTGAAGCTCCCTTAACCCAGCCTGGGTTCCTTAGGAGGCCTTGGGTCAGAGCTGCCCCACCCCCCATAATGCAGAGATGCCTTCCAGCAAAGACCCCTTCTTCCCGTGGGCTGGGGGATCCAATCCCAGACCAGCCCCTGCCCCAGATTGGATCAGACTTAGGGCTCCCCAGAGATCTTAGTTATTCTTCTCTGCCAGAGGAGGAGACAAAGACTCATAGAAGCCTGCTTCCCTCCCCACTTACTCAGGCCCCTTTCTGCCATACAAAATAATGAATTAGAATCATTCAGATTTCGGTTTCTCAATCAGCTTTTATCCCAAGGGCATCACCTTAACCCTGGGCTACCACAATAGCTGCCTGGGGAGGGGCTCTGCCTACCTCTAGTGTCTAACCATTCTGGTCCAGCTCCAATATCATTTCCCTAAATTCCAGGTCTGACCACATCACACCCCCGCCCCCCTTCCAATCAATAAACTCCACTGGCCACCTACTCTTTCCAGGACCAAATACAAAATGCTTTGCTTGGCATTCAAAGCCCTGCAAAATTTGGGTCTCTCTCATGTTTCAATCTTCTTACACCTTTCTCCGCCACATTTCCTCCTCCATCCAGTGACACTGGATTCCTGGGGGTTTCACTCACAAGACCCTCCAGCTCTCAGCTCCCAGCCTTTTGTCTGGCTCTCCCCCATTTGGGAAAAACTCCACCCTCTGCTCTGACCAATGATCTATGGAGATTCAGGGTAATTCAGAGTGGTGTTAAAATAAGAAAAACTTCCAGAAAGAGTACAGGAGAAATTAGAATAAAATTCCTGCCAGTATGAATAATTCCACACTTGCTAAGCCCAAAGCAGCTTCAGCCAGTCAGTCTCTGAGTCCAGGTTTCTTGGGTGGGGTCACTCTTAGTCCCCAAAGGAATGCAAGTCCAAAAAATTCAAATTTAACCACTGCTTTTAAACACCCACCTGCCCAGAGAGAAAAGCTTGTTGCAAAATAAAATTTAATGGGCTGGGTATGTGTTCTCTTTCTGTGTGTGTGTGAGTGTGTGGGCTTGTGTGTGTGTGTTTTTGTGTATGTGTGTCCGTGTGAAGGTCATGCTAAGTTAGGGTAAGAATTACTAAAGATAGAACTAAGGGAGAACATGGCTTAGAAAGGGAGAGGAATGAAGGGCATGCACCGGGAACAGAGGCTGTGTGTGTGTGGGAAAGAGCAGTGCCAAGCCTGGGGAGCAGAGATGAGGATATTGCTTCCTCCTGAGAGAGGGCACCCCCCCCAGGAAGTCCCCCCACCCCCTTGCCCTTCTCCCAGTGCCTGGGCTCCAGAGGCCACCATCTGTTCCCATGAATCTCCTCCAGGAGGCAAGAACAAAGGCAGTTACACGCGTGGCCAGAAGAGAGAGAAGGAAGGAAGGTTTGCAAGAGTGCAGTCTGGGTGGGGGCAGGGCTGCTATGAAGCAGGCTGGGGGTGGGGGTGAGCACAGTTCAGGCTGCATTGCAAAGCCTGGTTTTACAGGGTCAGCCCACCCCAGGGGCTCTTCTGTAAGGGAGTGACCGGTGTCTCAGCAAAGCAAAACCATCCAGCCTTTGCAGGAAGCTTCCCTTTGAGAAAGCATCCCTGCCAGCCCAGTATGGTGCTAGAGAAGAGGGGAATCCTGAATCCCTGGGGTTCTCCCAGCTGTCCGGGCTGTTGTCAGAGGGCTGAGGAGGGGGCCCTCTCCACAGCCCCCACAAGCTCTGGCACACTGGCGTTTCTCACCCCAGGACCTCCAGCCCAGACCATGATCCCGATCCAAGCAGGTCCAAGCAAGAGCACTTACCCTCTGAATGGTGGCTTGGTCCCCTACTGTCTGCAGGCCAGGAGCGGCAAGGCTACCAAGGCTCACTGGGAGGCAGGGGCCAGACCACAGGGCTCCTGTAGGACTGCACTGGGCACCCAGCTCCCTGTGCTAGATGGACCCTTGCTGTCAGCCTGCTGGGCTGCCTTCAGCTGGGCATGTGTTTCTCTCTGTCACTCTGGGTTCTGCGGCTCTAAAACTGGTTTAGTCATATTCTACAGGTTTTGGAGGTGTTTGGAGTCAGAGCTCAGGCCAAGTTCCTGCTTTCACTCTGCCATCTTAGCTCGCAACCCCCAGACTGTAATTCTGACTCAGTTGCTCTGAATGCTCCTTCTTTCAGCTCTTAAAACCAGCACCTTTAATGCAAATTTTAAGTGTATTTCCCTGCAGGGTGGATCTGCCCTTACAGGATCAAACATCCCCCTAATCCTCTGGAGACCAGACTTTGCAGGAGCCCCATTCTAATTTAAATGAGCAGACACCTGAGAGCCCCACAGACTGACTTGGTGAACAGACTCCATCGTGAAGCTAAGCTCCGTTTGGCTGGGAATCACTAGCTTTCTGGGAAACCTCCATGCTTGCTGCCTCTTCCTTGCTCTCCCCCTCCCACCTTCTGACGTCAGGAGTCAGCTGATAGTGATGGGGAGGAGGAGCTGTCAGAGCGGGCCAGCCTAGGGGAGAGGCCCAGGTACAATAGAGCCCTGGGGTGGGGTTTGGGGGCCTGGGAGGTGTCTAGGGCAGGAGACCCTGGCATTCCAGGTGAGGGAGGGCTGGGCTGGGGGCGCAGAGGCAGGCAGGGTCCTGGGCTCCTGGCCCTGAGTGTGATTGGAGGAAAGGGCCCATCCTGGGCTGCAGAGGGGGGCAGAGTGGGAGGACCCTCCCAGAGGGGGGCTGGTGGAAAACAGGAACTTGGGCTGAGACTGGGCTGCCTTCTTCCTTTGCAGCTGAAGGATCTCTGCCTTCACTTGCAGCCAAGATCTCTCTGCTTTCCTCGCCTGGACCAGAGATCTTTGCCTTCTGGATGCCAGCTCTGGGGTGCAGGTCCCAGGTAGATCTGAGCCAGCCCCTCACAGTCCTGCTGGCCTCTGCTGGCTGCCCCTACCACTGGGTCCTTCCTCTGATCAGGTGGTGAGTGCCTTCCAGATTCACCTGGAGTGATTCTCCTCCTGAGACCTGATGTCTGGACAAGCTCCCTAGGGCACCAGGAATCCTGCTTTCTGTCTTCCCATCAGGACCCAGGAATCCTATCTCCTTGCCCCCAGCTTTTAGTTAGAGATTCAGTTGTTCTGCTTTCAGACCAAGCCCCCTGTAAAGACCAGAAAGTTCTGCCTGCCCTGAGGACCCCACTTTGGACACAGGAACCAAAGCTCCTGCCTGGCCCCTTCCTCTGGCTCCACAACTCCTGGGCTGCTTCCCTATCAGATCCTAGGCACTGGCTCCCTGAGTCTGGTCTCCCTTGAGGGATTCCAGGCCTCAGCTCTAACAGAGGGTCCCAGGAGTCCTCCCCACCTCCTACTAAGACTCAAGGACACAGTCCTCCTGCTTTCCCAGGCTCAGTGTTCCCCAGTAGCCCTTCTCAACTTTTCCTTCCCTTCATTGATTTGTACAGCAGAGAACTCCACCTTCCCCTCCCTTATTTGATCTGTAAACAAGCAGGAACCTCCCTCATTCCTTTCCCCTAATTGATCAGTGGGAGGGAGTCTCAGCCTAGGGTTTCATGCCAGGGGAAAATTCAAATGTACACTGACCCATTACTGTAGTTTCAACTTATATCACTGTAATTTCAGCTTATGTAACCTGGCTGTGGAACCTCTATAAAACCAGCACAATGTCTGTGCCAAAGCAATGTCTGATTTGGGCATGTACCCTGACAGTCCCTTGGTAACAAAATCCACTTTTTAAATTTAATCTCGGAGATCTTCTGTCTGGATTTATTGGGGTACAACTGTTACTGTATTTCCTACACAACACTGGATAGCATAGGTGACAATGGGCATCCCTGTTACACACTGGATCTTATTGGGAAGGCTTCTAGCTTAGCCCCAATACAAATCATACTTGCTGAAGTGCTTAGCTAAATGCTTTTTTTTTTTTTATCAATTTAAGGAAAAAATATACTAATACGGATACTCTTGGGGATTTTTAACAGAAATAAATGCTATATTTGATCAAAAGTTTATACTTCACCTACTGATATGACCATAAGATTTTTTGTTCCTCAGTACTGATACAATCAATGATGGGAATAATTTTCCCTAATTTGAAGCACTCCTTCCTGCTTTGTATAAATCTAAATTGGCCTCAATGGGCAATCTTTATAATACATTGTGGTTATAACATAGCTAGTATTTGCTTCAGGATTTTTGCATCCATATTCATTCAGGAAACAAATCAGTCATTTTCCTGTTTTTTTCTTCTTCCTGGAGTGGGTATCAGTACCACATGTGTTTCACAAAAGAAGTTTCTGCCACAACTTTGCCCAAATTTGTCCAAATCATTGCTTTAATATTGGATTTAGTTGATCATTAATGTTTGGTCAAATTCCCTTTCAACTCCATCTGCTCCTGGAGCATTACTCTCAAGAAACTCATTTATGTTATGGCCTCTTTAATTTCTTTTTCTGCAATAGGCTTCCTTAGAGATTCTAGTTCCTCTTCTGTTAATCCTGTGAGAATAAGGTTTATCTGCCCTCAGTCCCACCTAATTCCAAGAGATTAATTTCTGTGTGATTATTGCTCCATTACCCCTTCCCCCAATCTGCTCTCTCTTATATCCTCCCTCACGCCCTTTTAGTAGGGCAAGATGGATTTCTATACCCCAGTGCCTATATATCTTATTTCCCAGTTGCATGTAAAAACATTTTTAAAAAAAATGTTAAAAAATTTTTAACATTTTTTTTACAACTTTGATTTCCAGATTCTTTCCCTTCTTCCCTCCTCACCCACCCCCACTGGGAAGACAAGCAATTCAATATAGGTTGTACATGTATAGTTGCACAAAATGTTTCAATAGTAGATATATTGTGAAAGACTGTATTTCCCTCCATCCTATCCCACCTCCACTTCTTTTATTTTCTACTTTGACCCTATTCCTTTTCAAAAGTGTGTGCTTCTAACTACCCTCCTCCCCAATCTGCCCTCCTTTCCATGATCCCTCCGTTTTTCCACTTTCTCCCTACTTTCCCATAGGGTAAGATAACCAACTAAGTGTGTATGTTATTCCCTCCTTAAACCAAATTCAATGAGATTAAGCTTGACCCATTCCCTATCACTTTCCCGCTCTTCCCCTCCATTGTAACAGTTTTCTCTTGCCTCTTTCATATGAGATAATTTCCTATTCTATCTCTTCCTTTCTTCTTCTCCATTATATTCCTCTCTCACCTCTAAATTTTATTTTTTAGATATCATCCCTTCCTATTCAACTCACGCCCTCTGTCTATATATACATATATATACATATACACATACTCACATATGTATTTATACACACATACACTCTCCTATACATACATATATATGTACACATATATATTCCCTTCAACTATCCTCCTACTGAGAGAATTCTCATGAGTTACAGTAATAATTTTTCCATATAGGAATGCAAATATTCCAACTTTAATAAGTTCCTTATGATTTCCTTTTCCTGTTTACCTTTTCATGCTTCTCTTTATTCTGGTATTTGAAAGTCAAAGTTTCTGTTCAGCTCTGTTTTTTTCATCAAGAATGCTTGAAAGTCCTCTATTTCCTTAAATGACCATATTTTTCCCTGAAGCATTATACTCAGTTTTTCTGGATAGGTGATTCTTGGTTTTAATCCTAGCTCCTTTGACCTCCAGAATATCATATTCCAAGCCCTTCAATCCCTTAAGGTAGAAGCTGCTAGATCTTGTGTTATCTTGATTGTGTTTCCACAATACTCAAATTGTTTCTTCTTGGCAGCTTGTAATATTTTCTCCAAATTCTCTGGAATTTGGCTATGATATTCCTAGGAGTTTTGGGAATCTTTTTCAAGAAGTGATTTGGGAATTCTTTCAATTTCTATTTTGCCCTATGGTTCTAGAAGATCAGGGCAATTTTCCTTGAAAATTTCTTGAAGGATGATTTCTAGGCTCTTTTTTTTATCATTTTTCAGGTAGTCCAATAATTTTTAAATTGTCTCTCCTGGATCTATTTTCCAGGTCAGTGGTTTTTCCAGTAAGATATTTCACATTGCTGTCTATTTTTTCATTGGTTTGGATCTGTTTTATAGTATCTTGATTTCTCATAAAGTCATTAGCTTCCATTTGTTCCAATCTAATTTTGAAGGAATGATTTTCTTCATTGAGTTTTTGAAATTCTTTTTCCATCTGGCAAATTCAACTTTTAAAGGCATTTTCTCCTCAATGGCTTTTTGGACCTCTTTTGCAATTTGAGTTAGTCTATTTTTAAGGTGTTATTTTTTTTTCAATATTTTTTGGGGTCTCCTTTAGCAGGCTGTTGACTTGCTTTTCATGATTTTCTTGCATCATTATTTCTTCCCAATTTTTCTTCCACTTCTCTTACTTGATTTTCAAAATCCTTTTTGAGCTCCACCATGGCATATAAACAATTCATATTTTTCTTGGAAGCTTTTGGTACAGAAGTTTTGACTTTGTCTTCTTCTGGTTCTATATTTTGATCCTCTCTGGCCAACAAAAAGGATTCTATGTTCTGATTGCCCTTCCTCTGTTTGCTCATCTTGCCAGCCAATTACTTAACTTTGGAAATCTTTGCCATGGTAGAACTCTGCTTCCAGAGTGGGGAGAGCTGTGTCCCAGATTGCTGGGGGTTTTGCAGTTGTCAGAGCTATGAGAAACATGTCCTCTCTACAGCCACCACAAGCTCTGGCACAATGGCATTCCTCACTCCAGGACCACCACCCAAGACTGTGACCCAGATCCAAGCAGGTCAAAGCAACAGCAATTACCCTCTGAATGGTCAGTTGGTCCCTCTATGCTCTGTAGGCTAGGAGCTCCAGGGGTAGCCACATGGCAACAGTTACCACCTCTGTGCCTCTACCACCTCTTGCCCTGGGGGCAGGGGCTGGACCATGCTTTTCCATCACCAGCTTCTAACAGGGTTTCTTACTGACCTTTTACTTTCTTTTTGGCATTTATGAGCTAAGAAGTCCGGAAACTTCCACAGCTACCAGAGATTCACTCACCTGAACTCTGGTCTGGCTGGTTTGGACTTCTGGTTGGAGCTGCCCCAGGGCTGGACCACTGTGCCTCATGTGGAACTTCACTTGGCTCCCAGCCCAGTGTGACGGACCCTTCCTGTTGGCCTGCCAGGCTCCCATCAGTGGGAAATTTGTTTCTCTCTGTCACTTTTTGGGTTCTGTAGATCTAAAATTTGTTTAGATTCATATTTTACAGGTAATGGAGCTGTTTGGGGCAGGAGCTTAAGCAAGTTCCTGCTTTTTCTCCACCGTCTTGGCTCTGCTTCCTACCAGTTAATAATTTTAACAAATCATTAGGATATAAATTAAACTCACATAAATCAACAGCATTCCTATATGTTACCAACACATCACTGGAAAAAGAGATAGAAAGAGATCCCCAATTAAAAATAACTCTAAACACACACACACACACACACACACACACACACACACACACACACACAAAACTAGCTGTGTGACCTTGGGCAAGTCACTTAACCCCAACTCCCCTACCTTCCCCCCTACAAAAAACAAACAAAAAAAACCCCTCTAAGCAGTATAAAACTCATGTCAGTACAGCTCCCAAAACAAACCTGGAAGACACATAAACATTGAAAAAAAATCCTTTAGAAACAAAATCAGATTTTAATATTTAGAGAAATATTCATTGTTCATGAGTAGGTAGAGCCAATATAATAAAAAATGACATTTTTATCTAAACTAATATGAGGGTTCAATGGCATCCCAATTAAATTACCAAGAAATTATTTTACTGAGCTAGAAAAAATAAGAACAAAATTCATCTGGGAGGACAAAAGGTTAAGAATATCAAAGTGAGTGATGGAAAACAAATGTAAGGGAAGGAGGTTTAGCATTACCAGATCTTAAACTCTATTATAAGGCAATAATTATTGAAACTTTCAGGTACTGGCTAAGAAATAGAAAGGTAAATCAATGGAACTTAGGAGACATACAATTTAAAATAGCAAATAAATATAGTTACTTTATATTTGACAAATGTAAAGGCTCAAATTTGGGGATCAGAATTCATTATCTGGTAAAAATTGTTGGGAAACCTGGAAGGAAGCATGGCAGAAATTGGACACAGACCAATATCTTACACCATTTAACAAAATAATATCAGAATAGATAAATGATCTGGATATAAAGAAAGATTTTGTAACAAAATTTTGAAGGACATGGAACATATTATTTATCAAACTTATGAATAGGATGCAATTTATGAATCAACTTGAAACAGAAAGGAGAGTGATATATAAAATGGATAATTTTTTTAAAGCAATTGGGGTTAAGTAACTTGCTCAAGGTTACACAGCTAGTTATTTTTATGTGTGGGTGCTAAGTACTGAGGCCAGAATTGATCCCAGATCATCCTGACTCTGGGACTGACACTCTTACTCACTGAGCTACCTAGCCACCCCTAAAATGGATAATTTTGATTACATTAAATTAAAAAATGTCTTGTACAAGTAAAACAAATATAGCCAAGATCCAGAAAGAAATCAGCAAATTGGATTAAATAAAAGTTATAGTTTCTCAGATAAAAGTCTCACATATCTAAAATATACAAAGATTTCTGTAAAATCTATAAGAATATAAGTCATTCCCCAATTGATAAATGGTCAAAGGATAGCAGTAGGAAATTGTCAGATGAAGAAATGAAAGCTATCTGTAGGCATATGAAAAAATGCTCTAAATCATTGATTAGGGAAATATAAATTGAAACAACTCTCAGGTACCACCTCACATCTATCAGATTGACTATTATGACAGAAAAGGAAAATGATGAATGCTGGAAAAGACGTGGGAAAATTGGCATGCTAATGCATTGGTGGTAGAGTTGTGAACTGATCCAATTTGTCTGCAGAGTAATTTGGAATTATGCCCACAGGGCAAAACATTGTGAATATCCTTTGATCCAGCAATACTACTCCTAGGTCTGTATCCCAAAACTATTATGGAAAAGGGAAAAGGATCTATATGTACAAAAATATTTATAGTAACTCTCTGTATAATGGCAAAAAAAAGGAAAATTGAAGGGATGCCAATCAATTGTGGTATATGAATGTCATGTAATACTATTGTTCTGTACAATATGATACTCAGGAAGATTTCAGAAAAACTTAGAAAGACTTACATGAACTGATGCTGAGTGAAGTGAGCAGAACTAGGAGGACACTGTACACAATCACAACACCATTTTAGGATGATCAACTATTACAGACAATTTTGAAAGGCTCATGATGGACAATGCTAACCATATCCAGAGAAAGAACTATAGATTCTGATGCCAAATAGAAGTATACAATCTTTACTTTATTTTTTTGTTTTTTTTCTTTCTCATGTTCTTTCCCTTTTGTTCCGGTTCTTCTTTCATAACATGACTAATGAATGATTATGTTTACTGTGATGGTACATGTGTAACATAACAAACTGCTTGTTATGTTGGGGAAGAGGCAGGGGGAGAAGGAGAAAAATTTGGAACTTAAAATCTTACAAAAATGAATGTTGAAAACTATCTTTACATGAAATTGGAAAAAATAGAATATCATTAAGTAAAAATAGATTTAAAAAAGAACATGTCTGTAAAGTTCTGTTGCCTTTAGGTTGGTGAGGAAAATAATACGGAATGATTTCACACCAAGTTCCAATCTTGCTAAACATCAGAGAATCCACACTGGAGACAAACTTCCTGAGTGCTACGAATGTGGTAGATTTAGTTACCATTCTTTTTTTTTTTTTTTTTGCTTTTTGTAAAGGGGAAGGCTGGGCAATTGGGATTAAGTGACTTGCCCAAGGTTGCATGGCTAGTAAGTGTTAAGTATCTGAGGCTGGATTTGAACTCAGGTCCTCCTGACTCCAGGCTGGTGCTCTATTCACTGCACTGCCTAGCTGTCCCAAGTTACTACTCTTCTTGGCAGAAACTTTGTGAATATAATCCAGATGGTGATCTCTTCAGGCAACAATCATCTCTTTCCCATGACAGAATTCATATCAGATAGAAATGTGATCTAATCATTTTCATCAATAAGCAAAGGCATTCAAATAAGAGTTCAGAGCTTCTTCAGTATTAGAGAAATGCTTCTGAGGAGCACTTTCCTGTGGACTCAGTGTGAGAAGACTTTCAGCTAGAGATCATCTCTTACTTTCTAACAGGCTTCATTGTGGTGAGAACACTTACAAATGTGCTTAGGGAGACCATGCTTTCCTCTGGAAGAGGGTGATCAGTAAACAAACTTATTCTTCCAGGAATGATGGTAAATAAAGACAATAGATGTGGGAAGGGCTTCCTCTAGAGCTCATGCTTATCTGTACATTGGAGAAATCATGCCAGAGACAAATCTTTGGGATCTAATTCCCAAGGGAAGGCCTCCCGCTGCAGCACAGACTTCATTAGACCTCCCAAAAGAAGAGACCTAATTATACATCCCAAATTCCATCCTGTGCATAAAACCCTAGATGTGTAATGATTTTACTCTGAAATACTATTATTTGTCTGTTGGGGCCCTTTAAGACTCTACCCAAACTCTGAGAACCCACAGAAAACTCAGGCAAATGACAGAGCAACTCAGGCTAGGGTTAGAGGCACCTGAGCGTATGTCCTGCCCCGTGATTTCAGGGTATTGAGCATGTGCTGCTAACAGGGGAGCACTCCCCTGCCATGAGAAGCCTGCTGAGGCAAATGGGGGAACAGAGTTGGGGGAGGGGAAAGGAGACAAAAGGAGGGAGGCAAGGTGAAAGGATGGGGAGAGAAAGAAGAGGGTATTGTGAAGGAGAAAGAGATTAAATGGCAAGACATTACATCTTGGTGTCAGGACTCCTTTGTCTGTTTGGGAGGAGCAGGCTCCCCTGAGGGGTTCGTGAGGGTGAACCAGAGGTTGCAGTGGGGTGATCGGGAAAGGAACTCTCAGAGGGGTCTCGGTGGGATGACCATAAGGGTCGCATTAGGGCGACCAGAATTGAGGAAGGCAATTGGAGTGCCACAGAGACGGCTGCAGAGGTGAATTTGTCGTCAGCCCAGTAAGGCAGGTCCTTACATTTGTCATCACTCCTCAATATTTGATGGTGCTCATAGAGTATGAGCTTCAGCCATTCCCCAACTAATTGGTACTTACTTTTTTTCCTGTGGTTGACTGGTAGAAAAATTCCTTGTATAAATGTTTTGGTAATGGCTAGATGTTAATTTTTTTTTTTGATTTTTAAAAACCAGCTTTGTTGCATAGTGGATGAAGTGTTTTGCTTGGAACCACAAGGCCTGAATTCCAATTCAGTCTCTGGCACTTACTAGCTATGTCCCTGGGCAAGTCATGGAACCTAATCCTTCCTGAGTTTCCCAATCTGCAGAATGGAGATCATAAGGGTACCTAGCTCTCAGAACTGAGGTGTGGATTAAGTTGAACAGTATTTGTAAAATGCTTCATAAGCATTAAATCACTTGAGAAATACTGGCTATTTTTTCTCATTCCTTGGATTATTCATCTCATAATAAAGTCATTTGGCTAAAACATATGGACCGTTTAGTCACATTGCTTTTAACCCCCACTGATATTCAAAACCATAGAGGAAACCATTACTTCTAATGGATAGGGCATAGGGTTTAGGATTCCAGAGAATTTGAGTTCCAATCCTGACTCAGATGCTCCCTAGATCTATAAGTCTGGGCAAGGAACAACCCCTCTGTGCTTTACTTTGCTCATCTCTAAAATGAGGATGTTGGAGTCAGTGGCTTTGAAGGGCCCTTCCAAGTCTAACTCTCTCTTCCCATCAGAAGTACATTTCTCCATCTCCTTCCTGCAGCCTCTTCCTATATTCCACAAGGAGGCCTAGTAGGACCAAATCTGCAACTATTCCAGACTCCTTAGAAATAAAGAGTTTGGGAACTTGACAAGATCAACTATGTCATGTAGAGAAGAAGCCAAGGAGAGTAACCTTGTGTTCAGGTATTCCAAAGACTTCCCTTATACAGCCCATGCCTACTAAGCTCTGCAAAATGTTGGATACAGTGCAAAGGAGTGTGGTAGAAAATAGATAGGGTTCCACTGCAGACCATGATAAACTCCTGATGAATGCCTGACTTAGAAAAGGTCACTAAAGGAGATAGAGGAACCTTGAGGAAAATCCAGTATTGGTAGTGGAAGTGGAAGAGCTGATCCCCACACTCAGGATGGAAAGGATCACAAAGAACTTAGGAGGGCAATTTTCATCCCACCAAAAACCCACATTGCATAAAGTGTTTCCCTCACAGAAGCTTCATGTCCAACATCTCTGAAGGACAGACACTGGGTTTATACAAGCACATGAAGAATGACTACAATACATGTGGTCCAAAGCTATGAATAATCAATTTTCAAAGAAACAAATGCCAGTTATCAATGATTATAAGAAAAAACTCTACATCTATAATCACTAAGCCAAATTACTAATAATTAGAAAGATTTTCAGCTCAGTAAAGGTGGTAAGAAAAAGAACATTAGAAATATTGTAATTGGGGGCGTCTATGTGCACAGTAAATAGAGCACTGGCCCTGTCAGGAGGACCTGAGTTCAAATCCAACCTCAGACACTTGATACACTTATTATCCCTGTGACTTTGGGTAAATCACATAACTGCAATTGCCCTCCAAAAAGCAAAAAAAAAAATGTTGGAATGGGAATTGTTTTCCTTAATTATGTCCTTGTTTAAGGAGCTCTGTATTTTTTTCTTTTTTTCCTGTCACATAGGGGATATTGGTGGAAAAGGAAATAATTGCAGCTTTTTTTAAAGGCCTGAGCAAAAATGATCCAAATCAATAATCAACTAAATGAAAATTAAATCAACTCTCAGGCTCCACTTAACCCCCATCCAAGTGAAAAAAATACAAAGAAAAGATAGAAGTGTAGCAAGAGAAAACAGATACATCAGTTTCCTGGTGAAGTCACTAAGCCTTTGGCTCAGTGACACCAGTAGAGGGCATATTCCTTTGGAGACAGCAAAGGAGCCCAAGGGTACAAAGATACTGATACTGGCTCCTTTTGGATGTCCAAGACCTAGAAAGAAAGATGGGTCTTCTTGTACTTCAATTCTTGCTTATTTCATTACAATTAATAAGGCAAAAAGGAACAAAATTTGGCATATGAAGTTTATGGAACAATAATGCCATGAAACCCAGGCAATTTCAGTGAAATCTAGAACAGTTGGAAGGGCCAATGCAGACTCCAGGGAGTATTTGTGAATGATACAGCATGGTGAAGGCCAACAACTTGGGAAGTTGTCATTGTCATTCTAACCAGTATATCTGAGACTTATCAAGATCTGTGCAACCTGCCTCCTTACCTGGGTGTGATGGACAAAAGTCGTGGAATAAAAAGCACTTTTTAGAAGTGGGCAGTGTAGTAATTCGTGTTGCTTAGCTATGTGACTGCATGACAATGTTGGGGGGTTAGATTTTTTCCAGTTTTGGGTAGAAGAGGATAACTGTGGGAGGGGTACTAGCAATAGGATTGTCCTGCCCCTGCCCCTCCATACCCCAAAATAATAAGGAAGGAAACTGATGTCAAAATACATGCAATAAACAGAAGGAAGGTCAGTAGGAAATCTTTAAAAGTAGTATTTTGAATTCGTCATTACTCAGGACGAAATTTGAGTTTGTTTTGTTCGTCCTCTTTTTCTATTTATGATGTATATAAAATATTCCTTTTATTCAATATTTGTGGGTTTTTAATTAAAAAATCAAATATCAATGGTTTCCTGTTTGCCATTTCTCCAATTTTGGAGGCATGAGAACAAAGGATAAAATCATTTTCCCATGACATTCTCTTTCCATCAGTGCTTTGGAACATGTTTTCATGTGTCATTTATGGCTGCCATGATTTTAGGAAACTTCCTGTCCTTCCAGCACTCCTCTATTGACACTGGCTCCTTGGTACATGTGAATGCCAGCTTCTCCCTATGATGAATATAAATTACTTTGGGGGATCAGTTCTTATGAAATATTTGATATGTTCTGGATGCTACATTTTCGCTTCTA
Source organism: Gymnobelideus leadbeateri (assembly GCA_011680675.1). Taxonomy (NCBI): domain Eukaryota; kingdom Metazoa; phylum Chordata; class Mammalia; order Diprotodontia; family Petauridae; genus Gymnobelideus; species Gymnobelideus leadbeateri. The sequence goes on from WOXC01003743.1 coordinate 67,534, forward strand.
ATTTGGTCTGCATTTATTTAATTAAAACATTTCAAGTTTCATGTAGATAGGATTTTTACAATTTTTTTATCTAGATCTTAGATCAAGAATTCTCCTAGCCACAGTTGTGAAGTTACCTGAGTGTTTATTTGTCTTTTTAAATAAATAATTTTCATTAGGAAAAATTTCATGTGCCTCAGGAGAGGATTCTGGGAAGGTGGAGAACTGGGCTGGGGACTTCACTGTCCAGATTGTTCATCCTCCTGAGGTAAAATAGTGCCTCCTGGCGGACACAGAGGAGCAGAAAATTGATCCAGGCTTTGCAGCATCTCAGCTTCAGAGGCTCCATTGAGTGCACAGTCATCTGCAAACAGAAAATCATGCACCAACCCTCCCTCCACTTTCATCTTGGCTCCTGTTCATAAGTCTAATAGGCAACAAGTTCCATGACCTTCAAATTTTCTTGTAATATCTCTCTTTAGACTGATATATAGCTCATGTATCCATTTTGATCTTATCTTGATAATGTAGTGTTGGCCTATCCATAGTTTCTGCCATATTTCCTTCTGGTTTTCTCAGTAATTTTTGTCAGGTAATGCACTCCCATCCCAAAATCTTAAGTCTTCACTCGATGAATGCAAGTTTCCTTTATTTGCTGCTGTAAATTATGTGTATTCTATGTTCCATTGATCTACCTTTCTAGTTCTTAGCCAGAACCAGGTAGTTTTGATATTTACTGCCTTATAACACAGTCTTAATGTCAGGTTCTGCTAAACCTTTTTTCCTTTATATGACTTTTTTTTGTCAGTTCCTTTCATATTCTTCAACTTTTGCTCTTTGAAATGAATTTTGTTATTTTTTTTTACCTCAATAAAACAAGATTTTGATCATTTAGTTGGGATAGCATTGAAGATAAACTTAGCTCAGTAAAATTGTCATTATTATTCTGTTTGCCATGGCCACTCATGAAGATGTAATATGGCTCTGACTATTGCAATATGATTTTGGTACACATTTTATATATTTATATTAATGTAGTTCCTGGGCTTGTTCTGGCAGGTGTACCCCAGGAATTTTATACTGTCTAGAGTTACTTATATTGGGTGTCTCTTACTATCTCTCCTTGCAAGGTTTTGTTGTTGATATATGGGAATGCTTACAAGTTATGTGAGTTACATTATATCCTGCTACTTTGCCAAAATTATTGTTTCAGCTAACTTTTGAGTTGCATCTTTGGGATTTTCCATGGATATCATCATACCATCCACAAAAAGATGTTTTTATTGCCTCATTCCCTAGTCTGATTCCTTCTGTTTCTTTTTCTTCTCTTACTGCTATTCTCTGATTTCCAGGTTGTGTTTGTCTTTCCTTTTCAGAGAGGACCATGGCTTCAGGGAAATGATGACATGACTTGCAGTTGACTTTGATTTGAATGAGGTCACCAGCAAGGTCACCAGCCTCACTTTCTCCTCCACAGCCATCTGGATCCAGAAAAGAGATATTCATCATGATGACTGGAGATGACCCAGGATGCATTGGGAGACCCTGGCCCTTTTAGGCTAAGGCCTTTATAAGTACTTTTCAAGTTAGGGTGAGGTAGCACTCATTCAGTGAAAAGTCCTCATTCAGAAGTGAATCTAGGGATGGCCCCTTTAATTAGCAAAAAAGAAAGAAAAAATCAATCTGGGAGGGAAAGACCCTCAGGATTGGTGTTCCAAAGAGAAATGGTTACCACTGACATTCACTGTAAGTCAGGAGGGCCCCTATATAGCTATTAAGTGGTACTTGGGCTGGGACCTTTTGTGGTCCAATCTATGAGCTTCAGAGTGAACTGGGATTAAGGTTTTGTGAAAGAAGGAAGAAAGGAAGGAATCTAGCCAGTAAACCCCAAGTTAAGTGGGCAGCTTCTGGCCATCAAAATTTACCTTCATTTGGAGAGCAGAAGGTGAGAGAGAGGGAGAGGAAGAGGATCAGACCAGGAGGAGCTCAGGATGCTCTACCACAGGCAGGGCACAAATAGTCCCTGTGCACATTTGGGGCGGATGGTCTAAATTATACATCCTGCATCTCCTTTGAGCTCTTTCAATTCTGCTTTGCTCCCAGAGCACAGCACCTTCTCTGTTGTGGACACTCCATGCTGAGGCTCCTGGGCCAGGGTCTCTCCCATGTCACACAATCCATTCCAGAGTTTTTAAGAAAGACTTTGAGTTTTCTTATATCGTTTCTGACTACCATGTGGAGGTTTGCCTGTGTGAGTTCTTCATAAAACAATCTCTTTGGCAATCTCATTTTGCATTTGTACAATGTGGCCAACCCATTGGTGTATCTCAGCTACTCAGTGCTGATGGAGCCATGTTGATCAGTGATAAAGGATATGATCCTGGAGAGATGGTAGAGAACACTTCCATAGTGTTCTCAACAGACCATCATCAGTCAATGCTGAGGACATTGACCTTTTACCTCAGGTTGAAGTCAGTCCCTCCCTAGCTGAATGTAATCAAGGTGGAAAGGTTTTCACAGAGGCAAAATTTTGGTGCCCATCAGGGAACCTTATGAATGTAATCGATGTGGAAAGACTTTCAGAAAGAGCTCCCATCTTGCTGTACATCAGAGAATCCACACTGGAAAGAAGCCTTTTGAATATAATCATGTGGAAATTATTTCATACAGTGATGCTTTCCTGCTTCACATCAGAGAATCTATATAGGTGGGAAGTCTTAAGAATGTAATTAGTGTGGAAAAAATTTTTCCTTACTCCTCCAGTCTTGCTATTCACCAGAAAATCCACACTGAAAACACACTGTTTGAATGTAATCAATGTGGAAAGTCTTCGACACAGAGTTACCACCTTGCTTTGCATTAGAGAATTCACACTGGCAAGTAAGCCAAGAATGTAATTAATGTAGAAAGTCACCCAGAGCTCTACTATTGTTATACATAAAAAAATTGATACCGAGAAGTCTTATGTATATAAGAAATATGGAATGATTTCACATTGAGCTCAGATTTTGCTAAACATCAGAGAATCCCAGCTGGAGACAAACTTCATGAGTGTCATGAATGATTCAGCGCTTTTAGTTACCACTCAGCATATTGTGAGGGTATAACTTGGAGTGAAGTTTCCCCACTCTAAACATCCTGTATACATTCTTATTACTTCCTTATATGTTGTAACTAAGTTCAGTATTGTTTATACACACACACACACACACACACACACACACACACACACACACAGGTCACTGTGTATTTCAAGATAATCTAAGAGCTATTGAGTATTAATACAATTGATTGGATTAACTATTGAGACCAAATTAGAGGTGTTTTTAGTTTGGGGAAAGGAATGTTAAGAGGTAGCAAAGGGTTACGTTTCTATAGAACTGCAGGAGTTGCTGAAACAAGGCTCCTGATAAAAGTATCAGACAGTAGCCTTGGGAAGAGTTGAGGCAGTAGCCTTGGGAGGAAGTTTGAGTTCCCAGCTCCCAGAGAACTAGATAATACTAAAAATGAAATAATGTAGAATGAAAGGAGCTGGCAGCAACAGGTGAACTTGACCAATCAGAAAGCAGACAGTGGCCTTGGGACACTGAGGCCCAGATAAGGACACATCTAGGTTGGACTGAAGGGGGTTCAGTATTCTGAGGTTGTTACTGAGCTTGTGTAGTGGACCTCGTGTATTATGTGTGTTATCTAACAAAATTAGAGCCTCATTAGTAATAATTAGGCTAATGAATGGAGAGGGCTTTGAACCAATTGTTTGACATTAATAAGAAGACTGTGAGCTTGCCTTACCAACCAATGGTAAGGCGGGACAGTGGAGAAGGTGTGGAATTCCCACATTAGGGCTATATAATCTTGCTTTTGCTTTCTATAGTGCTCTCTTCCCTTCTGACTTTCATGTTGGATTTGAGGACTCCCTTTCTTGAGAAAGACAGTAATTCTACTTTGAGAAGGCTCTGAGTTATTTTGGGTGAGTAGTCTTCTGACCCATACAGTTTTTTGGGGGGGCTGGTCCTGGGATACCACCTACTTGACTGGGAGGCCCCTTCTTCTGAGTCCTTGGGCAGGCGCCCACCAGAGCTTTCCCTGGTGGTCCTTGGAATCAGGAGGAGTGGAGTCTCTCCCCGAGTGGGTCAAGTCTGGAAGAGAGAAACTCAAGAGAAGCGAAAACAAAACTAAAAGGACCTCCAGAGTATGCCAACTAGGACTATAAAGCCAGCTGAATTCAGTCACGTGAGTTATGCATGCATGACCCAGGTAGGCAAGATCCTGTGAGCCCTTAGGTAATTTGTTCAGTCTTTGTGACTGGGAGACGGGGGCGACCCTTCTCGACTAAATTTTCTTATTTGGGCAAGACCAGTGAGCACTTGGGTGACTGGGGGACAGGGGTGACCCCTCTCAACTAAATTTTCCCTTCTGTGAGCGATGGGGAAGGAACAATCTAAGATAGTTGGCACAAAAGAACAATTTGATATTTCAAAAGATAGCCCTTTAAGTAATAGACTTCAAAATTGGGATAAACTGCCAAAATGTAGGGGAAAAGAAAAAAGAACATGATTAGATATTGTTACGTTATTTGGGGTGGTGTTTCACTTGGAGGAGACATCTTCTGGCCAAAGTTTGGGTCCTCTGGTAATTGGGTGGGTCAAAAACGAAATTTCTTCTTTTTGCTGCCTATACCCACCTCCCTTCTGATTGAACTGGGGTTTGTTATATTGGACTAGTTCACCCCAAGTTCTTTTTCCTCTTGGCAACCAGAGAGAGTCATCTTGGAATAAGACTATACAGTTATCTTAAGCAAGAACAATTAAGCAAATCTTTAGACACCACTATTATCAGCACAGGTGATGCGAATGGGTGGGGCAACAGATGGCTTCCAGAAAGGATTATCCAAAGTATGAGAGGTAGCAAAGGGTTAAGTTTCTATAGAATTGTAAGAATTGCTGAAACAAGACTATTGACAAAAAGTACCAGACAGTAGCCTTGGGAAGAGTTGCAGTAATAGCCTTGGGAAGAAGTTGAGTTCCCAGTTCCCAGAGAACTCCTAGATAATACTAAAAATGAAATAATGTAGAATAAAAGGAGCTGGCAGCAGCAGGTGAACTTGACCAATCAGAAAGCAGACAGTGGCCTTGGGACACTGAGGCCCAGATAAGGACACATCTAGGTTGTACTGAAGGGACATTCAATATTCTGAGGTTTTTACTGAGCTTGCATAGAGGACCTTTTGTATTATGTATGTTATCTGACAAAATTAGAGCCTCATTAGTAATAATTAGGTTAATGAATGGAAAGGGCTTTGTGCTGATTGGTTGGCATTAATAAGAAGATTATGAGCTTGTCTTACCAACAAATGGTTCCCACTTTAGGGCTTTATAATCTTGCTTTTGCCTTCTGTAGTGCTCTCCTCCCTTCTGACTTTCATGTTGGATTTGAGGATGCCTTTTCTTGAAAAAGATAGTAATAAAGTTTTTACTTCTACTTTGAGAAGTCTCTGAGTTATTTTGGGTGAGTGGTCTTCTGACCCATACAATATGTAACAAGAGCTTCCACACTTGGGAGAAACCTTATGAATATAATAAAGGTGGTGATGCCTTCAGGCAATAATCATGTTCCATTTCCCATCTCAGAATTCTTATGACATAGAAATCAGATCATTGTCAGGAAGAAGGAAAGGCATTCACTTGGAGTTCAGAGCTTCTTCAGTTTTAGAGAAACCATTCTGAGGAGCAGTTTCCTGTGGTCTCAGTGTGGAAAGGCTTTCAGCTGGAGATCATCTCTTGCTTTCTTTTAGAGGATTCACTGTGGAGAGAAGTCTTATAAATGTCCTCATGGGGGCCATGCTTTTCTCTGGAGGAGGGGGATCAGTAGACAACCCTGTTCCTACTGGAATGAATGTGAATAAAGACAATGGATGTGGGAAGGGCTTTTCCTAGAGCTCCTGCTTGACTGTACTTTGGAGAAATCATACTGGAAACACAGCTTTGGGATCTAATTACCGGAGGAAGGCCTTCTGCTGTAGCACAGACTCAGACCTCCCAACAAGAGACCTCATTAAATATCCCCAAATTCGCTCCTGTAAACAAAACCCTATACATGTATTTTTTTTCTCTGAAATCCTAATGTTTGTAGTCATCCCTCAATATTTCATGGCATTCATAGACTTCATTTCTTCTGTCATTCCCTCATGAATTGGTACTCACTATGTTTCCTGTTGCTTGCTGTGGGAAACATTCCTTCTTCAAAAATTGTGGTACCTGTTGGACATTAGTTTCTGTAATGCTTTCTTTAAGTTGCTCGGTGACACGGGGAATGAAGTGCTTTGCTTGGAACCATTAGTCCTGAATTCTAGTTCAACCTCTGGTACTTCCTACTTGTATGTACCTGGGCAAGTGATGTCACCTAATTCTGCCTAACTTTCCCTAGCTGTAGAATGGGGATTATAAGGCATCTATCTCCCAGAGTTGAGGTGAGGATTTAATTAAAGGGTATTTGTTAAATGCTTTGAAAACAATAAATCACCATGGAAATAGTGGCTATTTTCATGACTATAATTTCTTGGATCATTAGTCTCATAGTAAATCACTTGGCTAAAATGTGGATAGCTCAACTGAGAAAGAGAGAGGGAGACAGAAAGGAAAAGAGACACAGTCAGAGACAGAGTCCCAGGTCTTACCCAAGGGAAATTTGCTTGCAGAGAAAATTCATTTTCTTCAATTGCAGTGTATGATGTAAAAAATACTTATTTGAGATCTGTTGATAATGTTTTAAGCTTTGATGTTTTAATTTTTAAAAAATTAAAATAGGGAAATGATCAAAAATGATCAAAGACATAATTATCATAAGAATGTAACTATTGAACCCCCAGGCAGTGGAGGGGGTGACCCTAGTTAATGAGATATTTCCATATCCCATGGAACATCAGCAAGATCATCAAACAAGCTGCCAATTGAAGCCTCTGGCAAAGATTCCTTTGAATTGCCAGAGCAGCCCCATTGTGCCAGGCACTGTGCCAAGCCACGAAGATACAAAAAGTGGCAAACAGTCCCTGCCCTCAGGGAGCTTACAGTGTAAGGGGAGACAAACGACAAATCTTCACAAAGTGAGCTCCAGGAAGGGTAGATGGAACATAATTAGTGGACTTAAGACCCTATCATTGAGAGAAGATTTGGGGCCAAAGGCAGGATTTTAGCTGGAACTTAAAGGAAGCCATGAAGGTCAGTGGTCAGAGCAGAAGGTGGAAAGTATTCCAGGTATGGGTAACAGTCTGAGAAAATGCTGGGAGCTGAGAGCTGGAGGGTCTTGTGTGTGAAACCCCCAGGAGGCCAGTGTCACTGGATGGAAGAGGAAATGTGGGGGACAAAGGTGTAAGAAGACCAGAAAGATCAGAGAGGGCCAAGCTCCACAGGGCTTTGAATGACAAATTGAGCATTTTGTATTTGCTCCTAGAAACAGTAGGGAGCCCCTGGCGTTTATTCAGTGGAGGATGGAGGTGACATGGTCAGCCCAGCACTTTAGGAAAATAACCTTGTGGCTGGACTGGAAAGAGGACAGACTTGAGGCAGGCAGACCCCTCCCCAAGCATCTACTATAATACCAGGGGTGAGGTGCTGATGTTTTGTTCAAAGGTGCTTGAGAAATGGGAGGTATAAAGGTGAATGATTCTGATTGATCCTTATTTTGTAGGGAAGAAGGGGCCCTGGCTAAGTGGGGAGGGTGCAGGCTACAGGTCTTTGTTTCCTCCCAGGCCCAGAAGAATACTTGAGATCTCTCTGGGCAGTCCTAAATCTGATTCAGTCTGGCATTGGGGTGGATGGGTAATCAGATCCCCCAGCTCAAAGGAAGGAGTGTCTGCTTGGAGACTAATCTGCATTATTGGGGCAGGGGTGGCAGCACTGAACACAGGCCACCTAACTACCTCAGGCTGGGTAGAGTTGGGTAAAATGACCTTTGGCCTTTCACCTCACCCCCTCTCCCCCACACCTCTCCCACATCTGGAACTAAGAGGAGGTCAACCAAGCAGGGTAGAATCCAGTGTGAACTTGCCTTCTGAGAAGTGCCCCTGAGATCAATATTTCCATTTTGCATGAGTCTCCTTACTAGGCACATGCATTAGACACAGAGTAAGCCTGTTTGACAGAAGGAGCCTGCAGTGAGCCACAATGCTGCTCGTTCCCAGATGCCTTTCTTGGTGTTCACTGGCTGACCTTGCTGGTCTATCCCCCTTCCCCAAACTAGGCCCAACCAGCCTTGCAGGTAACTCTTCCTGCTAAACGTCCTGCTTCTGGGTCCCCCTGATCCTGGGAACGATTGTCCATCCCTTTCCCCAGCATCCTGAAATTCCTCTTTGTGGTCTTCATGCATAAATCTTTCCTGCCCCTCCTGGGTTGGTGGGTTTTGTACAGCACTAGGGTCTGATTTTCTTCCTAATAAAACTTTTGCTTTCAACCCAGCTTGGCTTCTCTGCATTTTCAGGGGTAGGCTTTACACGGCTGACAGAATACAACAAGCTTTGGAAGCAAATTGTAATGTTCATATTAAACGATATGGTCTGTGTAGTCACCATACTCATAATTTTGTTTTTTTAAGAGCTGGATCTCTGCTTTGGGAGTCAGAGCTCACAGTGCAGCATGAACTGATTAATCAAAACTCTGACTGCTCACAATGACTCGACCTGATGTGAAGGGAATCAAAGACTGTAGAACCTGTTCCTGTCACAGATCTCTGGTTCTGTACTTTGGGGACGTGGTCACCACTTAGATGCTTTTTAGGCAAATCATTCTCTTTCCCTTGTCTGGGCTGCAGTTTCCTCTTCTAAGTTGATGGGGGTTGGACTAGAAGAATTCTGGAGTCTCTCTTCCAGCTCAAAGTTTTGTGATTTTGATGGTTTAGGCGTTGGTGACATTCAAGGATGTGCTCGTGGACTTCACTAAGGAGGAATGGGGTCTCTTGGACCCTTCTCAGAAAGCTTTGTACAAGGAGGTCACCCTGGAGAATGTCCAGAACCTGCTCTTCCTGGGTAAGAGCCATTTGCTTTCTTTTCTCGATGTTAATTGTCAGACCTATATTGTCACAAGGGGTGGGGAAAGGATCCTCTGACCCCAACTGCCAAAACAAAACTGGAAGCTAAATAGACCCAATTATAAACCTTTTATATACAAATAAAATCAGACTTAAATAACTGGAGAACTAGTAATTGTTCATCATTAGGTAGGACCAATATAATTAAAATGAAAATTTTATCTAAACTGATAATGAAAAGTGTTTTTTGCTCAATTAGAAAAAGTAATAAAATTTATTTGGGGAAACAGAAAGTCAAAAATGTCAAAGGATACAATGAAAAAAAAAGTCAAAGACAAATAGTGTTACCAGACCTTGTGCTCTGTTGTAAGGCAATAAGTCTCAGAATCCTCTGATGCTGGGTAAGAAATAGAAGGATAGGCCAATGGAATAGTGTGTACATGCAGGACCAAATAAACAGGATAGCCTTGTACTTGGGAAGTGTGTAGACTTCCTATTTGGGGACAAGAATTCACTATTTGGGAAAAAATTGTTCAGGAAACTGGAAAGCAGTGTGTCTGTAACTGTACACACACGCCTGTTTGTATGTAATGGCAGTCCACTCAGGGGTGGGAGAAGAAACAACACATTGACATGATGATTCTGTTCTCAGTTTAAAGGGAATAGCAAGTTGTCCAGAGTAGATTTGCAGTTTCATGTACAATTATCTTTTTTATACTATTATGTTACAGAAATGCCTACTTAATTCCATAAATAAAAAAAAAATTAAATCTTAATTTGTCAAAGAGGCTGAAATAGTTTACGTCAATGGCCTGTGGATTCACAGGATCTAAGCACCACTGGAAACCTATGATAGGCTATAAGAACACTATTATGGGCCAAATGCACAGTTTGTCTAAGGCATGCTTAATATCCAGTATGATCAAAGTGTGCTTTCATGACAACTGACAGTATATGTGCCCAAGTATCTGAGCTGAATGTCAGAGTTTGTTTAAAAAGAAAGAAAAGGAACAAAACCCCAGCAGTTACCCCAAAAGGAGAAAATGTTGCACATTAACATGTGTCTTAAGAGGTAAAAAAAGTGAAATTCGGGAGAGGTCAAAACTGGAGCAATTATCACCCAGAAATTAATGTCTTGGAGTTAGGTGGGACTGAGGGCAGATAAAGCTGGAACCTTCTTCTCATAGCATTAATAGAAGAGGAACTAGAATCTCTAAGGAAGCCTATTGCAGAAAAAGAAATTAAAGAGGCCATAAATGATCTTCCTGAGAGTAAGGCACCAGGAGCAGATGGAGTTGAAAGGGAATTTGACCAAACATCAGTGATCAACTAAATCCAATATTAAAGCAGTGATTTGGAGAAATTTGGGCAAAGTTGTGGCAGAAACTTCTTTTATGAAACATATATGGTACTGATACCCACTCCAGGAAGAAGAAAAAAGGAAAATGATTGACTCATTTCATGAGTCAATGAATATGGATGCAAAAATCCTGAATCAAATACTAGCTATGGAATAACCACAATATATTACAAAGATTACCCATTGAGCCCAATTTGGATTTATACAGGGAATGGAGGAGTGCTTCAAGCTAGAGAAAATCATTCCCATCATTGATTGTATCATTACTGAGGAACAAAAAATCTTATGGTCATATCAGTAGGTGAAGCATAAACTTTTTTTTTTTTTGCTTTTTGGAGGGCAATTGGGGTAAAGTAACTTGCCCAAGGTCGCACGACTGGGTTTTTGTTTCTGTGTGCGTTAAGTGTCTGAGGCCGGATCCAAACTCAGGTCCTTCTGACTCCAGGGCCAATAATCTACTCACTGCACCACCTAGCCACCACAAAGCATAAACTTTTGATCAAATATAACATTTATTTCTATTAAAAATTCCCAAGCGTAAATGTATTAGTATATTTTTTCCTTAAATTGATTTTTAAAAAAAGCATTTAGCTAAGCACTTCAGCAAGTGTGATTTGTATTCAGGCTAAGCTAGAAGCCTTCCCAGTAAGATCCAGTGTGTAACAGGGATGCCCATTGTCACCTATGCTATCCAGTGTCATGTTGGAAATACAATTGGTATTGTTGGTAATAAAACTCATATCTTTGTTACATGATATAAATGGAATATTCCAAAGACTCCATCCAAAACTTCATTAAAGCACATTAATAATTTTAGCACAGTAGCACTGTGTAATTTAAAGCCATATAAATCATCAGCATTCCTATATGTCACCATGGAGGAAAAATAATAAGTAACCTGGCCCTTGGCCCAGGCAAAGTAGGTTTCAGGGCCAGCTTGGAGAGCAGAAGGCAAACTGCTTGGAGATGGAGAATGGTGCTGGAGAGTGTGGCCTACATAATGAAGGAGTGGCTCCCATTACCAGAGGGCATCACCAGGTTTGCCCAACTCATGCTTCAGAAACATGAAAGCCAGAGAGATTGGCACTTGTCCAGGGTCGGTTAGGAGCAGAGCTAGAATTCAAAAGCCCTTTGGGTCAACCACCATTCTGAACCTTTGTGGAATATATATGTTAAATTGCATAATTATAGATCATCTTAAACATTTAAAGCCCTTCCCAACCTGGTTCCAATCTGTCTTCCCAGCCTTCTGTATCACTCTTCTCATTGTGTTCCTCTATCCAGTCAAAATGGCCTTCTTGCCATTCCTCACCTGGGACTTTACATTTCCTCTCTGCCCAGCTTGTCCTCCATGTCTAGAAGGCATTTCCTCTTCACCTCCTGGTCTTCAGATCCCCCACTTTCTTCAGAGCCTTTCCTGAGCCCTCTAGCTTGGATCCTCCCACCCCACTCCCACCCCCCAAAGCTTGTATTGATCTTTATGTATTTATTTGGGTGTCCTTAGGGGAGCACATGCTCTCTCCCTTATACAAGGTTGACTTCCCAAGCTCCAGGACTGTTGTATTTATGTCTTTGTTGCCCTGGGCCTTAGCACCCGGCTGTCATTTAGCAGTCTAATGCATTCTTGTTTCCTTGTTTGCTCCCACACATATCTACACAGAGTACAGAAGCTATTGAAAACTAAAATAAACATCTTCATAAGAATTGCCAGAAAATACAGTGTAGGTCCCTGACTGAAGGTTAGGACTTACTACCTCAGTGCCATCCTTTGACCACCTCCAACTTGAAGACTGCCATGCCTACATGGACTTCTTCTTGATCCTATGTTCTGTATTTCATCTTTCCTTTTTCACTGCCATACTTAGGAGAAATGTTTGAAATCAATTTTGCTATTACCTACAAATTTATAGGAATCATGACATAAATTCTGAGCTAAAAGCATCTCTGGGGCCTTCCAGTCCAACCTGTTTTCTCATTTTGCCGATGAGGTAAGTGAGTCAAAGAAAGGCTATGGCCAAGGATGTTGTTTCTCATGATGGTAGTCATGTTATTACATTGAAGTTAAACTCTCTGAGTCTGCTGTGTTCTAAAGCATCAATCAACAAGGGTTTATTAAATGTCCTGTACTTAAGCACCAGACCCTGCTAAGTGCTAGAAGACATAATGGTCTCCCTATTGTATAACAGAGACATTAACATTGAGTATTTTTGATGAAAATCAATTTGAAGCTTATCAAGAAAGAAATACTTGCTGAGTTAGTTTGTTGAGCCACAGTAATACCATTTGGTCTCTCCGCTATAGCTGTATATATGCTAAGCTGTAGCATATTCAGTTTAGGGAAGAGGGCCAGATGCTCTACTTTGTTTTTTTAGCCTGAGAGGGCACTTAATGTTACATGACTTTTTTTTTTGCACATATCCTTAATAATGCTATAAATTAATGGTTATAATGATTTTTGAATGAAAAAGTAACAGAAAGATCAGAAACATTCCTGTTTTAGGCATGCATTTATTCTCTTCTGAACTTAGTAACCATCGACAAATATAACCAAACGAATATGTGCATGCACACAACCATGCTCCAGATTATCATTCATTTTTAAGATATACTGACATTAACAAAATCAAGAAAGAACATCCGATTGCTTCCATTTCTCTTCTACTCTGTTTTCCTGTGTTTTAAAAAACATTTATGGATATTTTTTTACACAGCTGTGGATATTGTGTCTGTTCTGTTTCCATTTCTTCACTGTATTTCTTCAGTTGTCTTCCTGTTTTCCTCTGTGTTATTCCTGTTCGTCCTTTCTTCTTTCCTGTACTATGATTTGAGTTTGCTAATATAAAGTTTCTTAAATCAGTTAATAATTTTAGCAAAGTAGCAGGTGTAGCAGTAAGCACCCCAATATCCCCAGGGTGACTGCCAACACAGGTTCTTAGATCTGCTTTTCAAAAGGAAAGCAACTCAAAATGGGTTAACAAGCTTACTTTAATCAAACATATATTACCTAGTTCAGGGGAAAAAGGTCAGCACCCCGAACTTCAGAGTTACAGAACTTACAGATCAAACAAGACAGGCTTCCAAACTGTCCAACCATTATATCAATACCAAATCACAGTTACCAGAGAGGGAAGCATCAACATCTGGGTTTTCAAAGCAGGGGGGCTCTCAACAACGGCTTCCCAGAGTCTCATCTGGTCAAATCACACAACACTTCTCAAAGTGAGCCCCAAAGCAAAGCCTCTCTTCAGGGCTTATATAGCCTTCTCCTGGCTCAGAGATTGTAACAACCTTCTGGATCCACTGCCCAATCACAAAGTATCAAGGTGTGGGCTTTCCTGAAAAACAAGCCTCCCACCACAGGCTCCAGGTGCACTTAAGCTAGGGGCAGGGAAGATCTTTAAATTTGCATTTCCATTACATTCAGCCCCAAGATCTTTCATGCCCATAGCATACACAATTTACATTTGAATTAGCACTAAAACATCTCTTAGGTCACATTTTCAAGGTACATAAGAAAATCACAATATAATCTCAAAATACAATAGTTCAAGTCTTCCACTCATGGGGCAAATGTTAACTCAGTCACTTATCTGTAAAATCAAAAAATAGTCACTCTTAAGTTAACTCAATCAGTTACATCAGTTTTCAAAGTACAAGTCTTCCACTCATGGGGCAAAGTCTTGATTAGCTCAATTAGTCTCTTATCTGTAACAATATCTCAAAGTACAATTAGTCACTTATTCAGTAAAGTCTTACTAAGTATGCCCATAGCATAGACAATTTACATTTCAATTATCACTAACCATCCCTTAAGTCATGTTTTCAAGGTATATCTAAAGTTACCAAAGTGGCCACGAGCCTTAAACACAAAATACAAAGCATTATCACGTAAAGTTCTCTTGGGAGGAGGGGGGGGGGTGTCCTTCCCACAACACTGCTCCAGCCCCTGCTTCCAAATCCAGAGAGGGAACTAGGCAACAAAACTAAAGTGGGGTCCTTGGCACTTCACCCCACCCACCATAGTCACAAGTCCATCCCCCCTGGGTCCCAAACTGTGGGATGCAGCAAGGAAACACATTCAGTGCCCCAGCTTTGCCACACAGTCCTTATCTTGTCCTGTGGCTGAACTCCAAACTCCTGGGTTCCTTCTCCTCCAGCAGAAGGCAGCAGCTCCAGGCTTCTCCACAGGTCCCCATGCAGGCAGCTCACCATTCCTGCTCTCAGCTCAGTGAAGTCAGCATGCAGGCCATTCTTCTCTCCTGCTCCATGGCTCCACAGAATCACAGCTACCACAACTGGGAAACAAACAATTATCCCAGCCCCCATACTTTCCTTTTACTCAGCAGATCCCATCCCTCGTCGCCATTTTGTAGCAGCAAACACCCCAACATCCCCAGGGTAGCTGCCAATATAGGTTCTTAGATCTGCTTTTCAAAGGGAAAGCAACTCAAAATGGGTTAACAAGCTTACTTTAATCAAACACACATTACCTAGTTCAGGGGAAAAAGGTCAGCACCCCAAACTTCAGAGTTACAGAACTTACAGATCAAACAGACAGGCTTCCAAACTGTCCAACCATTATATCAATACCAAATCACAGTTACCAGAGAGGGAAGCATCAACATCTGGGTTTTCGAAGCCGGGGGGCTCTCAACAACGGCTTCCCAGAGTCTCATCTGGTCAAATCACACAACACTTCTCAAAGTGAGCCCCAAAGCA
The DNA here is from genome assembly GCA_011680675.1 of Gymnobelideus leadbeateri. Lineage (NCBI taxonomy): Eukaryota > Metazoa > Chordata > Mammalia > Diprotodontia > Petauridae > Gymnobelideus > Gymnobelideus leadbeateri. The sequence continues at coordinate 82,613 of WOXC01003743.1, forward strand.
AAGCCTCTCCTCAGGGCTTATATAGCCTTCTCTTGGCTCAGAGAATGTAACAACCTTCTGGACCCACTGCCCAGTCACAAAGTATCAAGGTGTGGGCTTTCCTGAAAAACAAGCCTCCCACCACAGGCTCCAGGTGCACTTAAGCTAGGGGCAGGGAAGATCTTTAAATCTGCATTTCCATTACAGCAGGCTATAATTTAAAGCTGTATAAATTTTCAACATTCTTACATTTGACCAACAAAGCCATAAAGGATATAGAATTCCTGAGAATACAGTTGTGAAAACAAATCCAGGACTTGTTAGGCCTTTTAGAACATTCATTATTGCCTCATTAGGTTTTTCCTTTCCCCATCCTTTTCATCAAACCAGTTTGGATGATTACAAGTATTCTGGCCCAGGTGAGTAAGTGTGACAATATATAACAAATATCTGAAAGCCCTTCACTTCATTTCTCCTGGAATGCTGCAAACCCTGTGTTGGCTCAGCTTTTTCTCCAAATTAGAAACAAACTTTTCTCCCATGGAGGGAATCACTCTAATCCTTTCAGATTGAGTCTGGGAGCCATCTTGCCTTGTGGCTGCTGCTTCTGTGGAATGTGCATGTTCAGCTTGGAGTAAATGAGTCTTTGATGGGTCCAGCACTCCGGGGTTTTCACCTCCTTTGTCACTCTCACTCCCTGTCTGTCTCTCCTCCTTACTATGATAACCCTCTATGGAATGCCAATGATTGCTCCAAGAGTACACAAAGTTTTGTTACATTTAGGTTGGTGATGAAAAGGTCATAAGCCTCATAGGTCTTAATAACCATTGTTATTGCATGTACTTACATGTCTATATCTATTGGTGTACATGTATTTGATTGTCTCTTTTCTGTAGATGTAGATACCAGATTCAGAGTAACAGAGCTGACTAGAAATCATGCAATCTTTCTGCAAAAACATAACCTGCAAATACTCATGAGGGATGGTCCCTGGGACTTCAAATGGAGAGAAATCCATGACTCAAATATCAAGTTAGATAAAAATCCAGAGAGTGATTGTGAATTGGCTGAAATTGGAAAGAGAAACAGAAATTCTTGTATCCTAAGTCAGTGTAAGAACATGGCCTCAAGGAATGATTATCTTCAGGAAAGTGAATATAACAGATGCTTGATTGAACATGTAGAGCTTTTTCTGTCCCATGAGGAGGCTCCAGAAATGCAAATCTATCAAGGTAATCAAGGGGAAAAGAACTGGAACTGGAACTCAGACCTCATGAGACATCAGAAAAGTGATGCTGGAGAAATGCTTTCTGTGGTGAATAAAGATGGGAAAGTCTTGAGTCAGGAGGCTAAGATCATTACTGAACAGAGAATTCCCATTAGAGCAGATCCTGATGAATATAATGAATGTGAAGCAACATCATCCCAATACTCATCTCTTCCTTGCAAGGCTAGATTTTACAATGGGACAAAAAAAATAAGCTTCTTAGTGTAGAAAGGCTTTCATAAAGAACTCCTATCTTGTTGCCCATCATAGAATACACGCTGGAGAGGAATCTTATGAATGCAATCAGTGTGGAAAGGCTTTCACAACAGGCCAGAGCCTTACTGCCCATCAGAGAATCCACAGTGCAGAGAAACCTTATGACTGTAATCAATGTGGAAGGACTTTCAGATACTTTTCCATTCTTGTTACTCCCCAGAATATCCATACTATAGAGAGACATTTTGAATAAAATCAATGTGGAAAGTCTGTCACAAAGAGATGCCTTTCAGTATTTTGTTAGGCAGAAATGTTCATGGGCAAGTAGGTAGGGTGTGGCATTCTGAGGATCCCAGAATTTGTATCTCAAAATCTTTTAGAAGTGAATGTTGAAAACAAAACAAACCCTTGCAAGATGCTGTTTTTATTCAACAAAATCTCTAAAATAATTTTTAAGTTGAAGTCTTGCAGATAAATATTAAGCATGGGATCTTACTAGATGAGAAAAAATGCTTCCAAAAAGCCCCCCAGAAAATGTTCATAATTTAAGGGAGGATAAAATTATATTTTCTCTAATTACAAAGAGGATTCATGATTAATTTGGGTTTTGACTTCCGACTTTTATGTTTCTCTATCTTATCAAATGAAAGAGCTAATTAGAGCTCATAGCCCTCTCCAGACTACTACAGCCCAATCTGACCCTATCCCAGATACCTCTACAGTTCATTGTCAGGTTTTTCTCTAGCACTCTTGCTGTCCTGTTGACCCCTATGGACCTCTGAAGGTGATTAGAACCAGAAGCAAGACAGATAAGGTCTTTCCTAAAATAGATGAGCACCAAGACACCAAGAAACAAAGAAAAATGCTACTCTTCTGGTTTAGAAACTCACATAGAAGGGCTACAAGTCACAACTCCAGAGTGGTTTTCTTTCTCCTATATGACTTATGAACCAGTGTTAAAGTGATAAAAAAAAACCAAACAAACCATAATTGGGATCACCTGGTCAGAAGAAAAGACTCTAGACTTTAGAGAAATACTTTGAGAAATAATTCAGGAGGGCAAGGTGACAGCTCTTGGACTAATGTGACACACAGTAACGCCTAGAAAAGTGGTCAAAGAAGAGATTGTATAGTAAAAGTCAAAAGAAAAGCTTTTTCCCAAACAAAAACTAAGCACCCCAGCTGAGTTGCTCTACTCACCATGAAGAAGCAGCTTCAGAATGCAATACTGGACACTGAACATTTACAATTCAGACCTGGGATAACCCCTTACAATGCAAGTCTCCTACTCACTCAAGCTTCTCCAGCTGCATCAGTGCTTCCTGCTGTGCCACATGCAGCTGCTGCCTCTTGTCCATTGAGGATTTCTGCAAAAGCAATTCCCTGAGTTTCTATGAACACATTTCAATATAATCTATCATGTAGAAATTCCAAAATGTGCCATTAGGCCACTGGTCCATTCTCTAGCACCCATCAGAAATTGTATCTAAGACAATACTGGGACCTAGAAACTAGAGATTCTTGGTCACATAGAGGTCATCTCAGGAGAAAAACAAATACTGGATAGAAGAGTATAAAGGTGAGTGAGACCTTCTCTCCTAGATCTGAACCTACATGTAGAAAAGCTATTGGGGGATATAAAGGATCTGTGCTTGCTTTTTCAGATTGCATCCATCATTCACTTTGGCATTAATTTATTCAATGGATATTCAGTAAGCATTAAGAAAGACCAAGACCAATGCACTATATAATACCTAGGGAAAATAAAAGGACAGGGTTCCTGATTTTCCTGCTTATAAACCAATAAGTGAATATTTCCATCTGTTTAAAGAGACAGGAACATGACTTCCAGACCTCATTCCTGGCTTCCTTTGTGGCAAAACTTTTTTAATTTGAAAAAAAGTAAATGAAAGACTAAGAATAACAAATGGTGTTTGCTTTGCCCAATAATCAAAGTTCTGGGGTTTGGCTGCTCCTATTTTTAAAAAAAAGTTCTGTTTCTGCATCATCTAGATTTCCTTCTGTCCCTCCTCACCTTGTCCTTAAAACTACACCTTATAACAAAGAATATTTTCCAAAAAAATGTGAAAGAAAAAATTCAGGAAAACTGTCCAATACAGTGAAGAAGTCTAACATTCTACACAAAAGTCTCTGCCTGGGGACCCTGACTTCTGCCAAAAGAACTCACTAGAGAGGCACCAACTCTTAGGGCCAAGAGTCTTCTTCATAGATACATGATGTTTGAATTGTTTCTTTCTGCTTTCCTGTAATATTTTCTCCTTGACCTGGAAACTCTGGATTTTGGCTATAATATTCCTAGGAGTTTCCTTTTGGGGATTTTTTTCAAGAGGCAAATGGTGACTTCTTTCCATTTCTATTTTGCCCTCTGATCCTAGAATATCAGGGCAGTTTTCCTTGAGAATTTCTTGAAAGATGATGTCTAGCCTTTTTTTTTGGTCATGGCTTTCAGGTAGTCCAATAATTTTTAAATTATCTCTCCTGGATCTATCTTCCAGGTCAGTGGTTTTGTATTCTTTTAGATCTGTCTTATAGTATCTTGATTTCTCATAAAGTCATTAGCTTCCATTTGCTCCAATCTAATTTTGAAAGAATTATTCTTTTCAGTGAGTTTTTGAAATTCCTTTTCCCCTCTGGCCAATTTGACTTTTTAAGCCATTCTCCCTGTTGGCCTTTTGGGCCTCTTTTGCCATTTGAGTTAGTCTATTTTTTTTTTTTTTTTGGAGGACAATTGGGGTTAAGTAACTTGCCCAAGGTTACACGGCTAGGTTTTTGTTTGTGCATGTTAAGTGTCTGAGGCCGGATCCGAACTCAGGTCCTTCTGGAGTTAGTCTATTTTTTAAGGTGCTATTTTCTTCAGTATTTTTAGGGGCGCATCTCCATTAGCAAGATGTTGGATCATTTTTCAAGATTTTCTTGTATCATTCTCATTTCTCTTCCCAATTTTTCCTCTATTTCTCTTAAATTTCACAATGCTTTTTGGGCTCCTCCATGGCCTGTGACCAGTTCTATTTTCTTGGAGGCTTTTGATACTGGAGTTTTGCCTCTTGTCTTCTGCTTCTGTTTTGATCATCTTTATCACCAAAAACCAATTCTATTGTTTGATTTCTCTGCTTCTGTTTGCTCATCTTGCCAGCCAGTTACTTGAGTTTTGAGCTCTTTGCCACAGTAGAACTCTGCTTCCAGAGTGGAGAGTGTCCCAGAGTGTCCCAAATTTCTGGAGTTTTGTGCAGCTGTTGTCAGAGCTTCTTCTAGGCACCTGCCTCAGAACTGTGTGGAGGACTGGCTCTCCACAGCCTCAAAAAGCTCTGCCATACCAGCACTTCCTCACCTCAGGACCACCACCAAAGACTGTGACCCAGATCCAAGCAGGGCAAAGCAAGAGAATCCTGCCTCAGTGCCAGCAAAGAGATTCCTGCAATGGCCGTCTGGACAGTCACTTGGTTCCTCCATGATCTGTGAGTCTGGAGGTCAGGGCGAAGCTGCCCAGGCAGCAGCTGCAGATCCTGCCATCTCCGCCACCCTAGGGACAGGGGCTGGCTCTTCTCTCACCCAGGATCAACAGAGCTCCCCTACTGACCTTTTACTTTCCCTTTGGCATTTATGGGTTTATGTAATGGCAATGGGAATTTGCAGATCTTCCCTGCACCTTAATAGACCTGGGTGGGAGTTTAAAGCTTCCCTGCTTTAAAAGTAAACTCTGCCCCTTGAGCCCAAAGGAAGTTCCCCTGTTGTGAAGATAATCTCTGCCCCCTGACAGGCTGAATGTGGTCACATGGAGCCTGTGGAGGGAGGAGTTTGCTGAGGAGGAGCTGATAGAGCAGGAGTCTGACAGTTGCAGACAGCTGGGGACAAAGGAGCTTTGGCGAGGAGTCAGGCTCATGAGTAAATACTGATCATGTATTGGTTTGTGGGAAGGCTAAAGGATGCTGTGGCTCTCAGAAGTATTATGGCCTCTAAATACCTTTGGTACTTTGGCTCACTGGTTCTGGAATTTGGTTTTCTGGCGTCTAACTAAATCCTTCAGCTTTACCCTCTATCTGGAGAGTCTGTCATATTTTGCAATTGAATGTCATGCCATAGTTACATTCACAGTCTCTATCATGATCATGGGCGCTGTAAATATTGCATTGGCGCTACAGTTTAGGAGTCTGGAAAATGCCACAGCTGCCAGTGATTGACTCCCCTGATGTCTGCTCTGGCTCTCTGTGCCAGCACATGGAACTGCTCTCCACTCTAAGCTCAGTGCCATAGACCCTTCCTGTCAGCTTGCCTGGCTGCCTTCGGCAGGAGATTTCTTTCTCTCTGTCACTTTGTGGGTTCTGTAGCCCTAAAATGTGTTTATAGAGTCATTTTGTACATGTATTGCAGGTGGTTGGAGCATGGGCTCAAATTCTGCTTTTACTCTGCCCTCTTTGCTCAGACCCCAGAGTCTCTACTTTGTTATCTTTTTTTCTTTTTGAAGGGGGAAGGGCAAGGCAGTTGGGGTTAAATGACTTGCCCAAGGTCACACGGCTAGTAAGTGTTAAGTGTCTGAGGCTGGATTTGAACTCAGGTCCTCCTGACTCCAGGGCTGGTGTTATAGTCACTGTGCCACCTAGCCACCCCTACTTTGTTATTCTTAAAGGAACAAGAGACACATCTCTTTGGTCCTCTGCACCAGGCAGTATCTACAAGTATAGAACACAAGGTGTAATGCTACACTTTTTCAACTAGTTGACTAGTTTCCTGAATTTTCCTAAATAGGATTTCTTTACCTCATCTATTTTATTGTCTTCTTTTGCCTGATGTGAAATTTATTCTTTGACATGCCATCTTTACATTTACTTGTGCTTCAGTCTCTTTGTGGTCCTCATGGAACTAAAGTTTCTGACATACCAAGTTTGAGCTATGCCTTCAATCAATGTCTATGCTCTCACTTCTGCCTCCCTCTTTAGAGCTATCACTCCGTATTGGAAATAGTGAGGATGGCAGCTGTGCCCCATGGTAGAAATTACCTGTGTCCCAAACACTGGGACTCAGTTCTCCCTTCTGAGCTCCCCATTATTTATTCCCTTCTTGCTGCTCTGGGCTCTTTCCTGAGAGCCCACAGGGCTCTCTTTTCCATCGAGCATTGGTCCAATTTCCTTCACCCTATGATAGCTATTTAGAGGTGACTACGAATGTTCTTGAAGTTTCAAGTACTTGTCTTTCTGATTTCACTATTACAGGTGTAATGCTTTTTTCCTCTTGAAACCTCAGTGTGGTTTTAAAAAATACATATACACACCTAAAGTCTTAGATCTGGGATATAACCCTCTACCGGACCCTGCAACTTCTGACCTTTACTCTTCAGCCTATACTAGTGGGCTAAGCACCAGCCTTTACCCCGCATCAGGCCTTCCAATACTTACCCTGTTATTCATAGCTGATCTATAGCACATTCGGATTCACAGAATGCCTCCTAGACATTATCTTGAGATCCTTGGCCCTCCTACATAAGGCCTTCCAGATAGCCTTAAATGTTCGTGCTTTCTGGTCATTTCCAAACCATGTCACACCTCCAATCTGGTGATTCCCCCAATATTCTTCTCACTGGAACTCAGATCTGCTCCTGTGAACTGAGGCTGGGAAAGGTAACCTGTAGCCGAAAACCAAGGCGTACCCCCCTCCCTTTCCAAATCATGCCACAAGTACATTTTCCTCTTCTCTCTCCATTTTAAAAATGCTTAACAAATGCGTGATCATTCATTAATTCATGTTCCTCAAAGTACAAGATGAGGAAAAGAACAGTTTCATTTTCTGTCTCTATTCCTGATGCACTAGCATGAGGCCTGCTGCCACATAGCAGGGCTTTACGAAATGCCTGATGGAACAGCCCTGATTTAGGTCCTACAGATGACACAACAGCCATGTTGCAGATAAGGAAATCGATTCAGAGGGCTCGCCTTGCAAAGGGTCCCAGTACAGTGGAGGAAAGGTGGAATCCTGGCCCTCTTTCCTACTCCTAAATGTCAACAGGCCTTCCTCATCATTCTGCTTCTGGAATACACCAAGGTTATGCTCTAAGCCACTCCCAAGTCCTTTACTCTCCAGGTGAAACACCTCCAAATCGTGCCACAGTTTCTTGTATCCTAACAGTGTCTCCCATCTTCTCACCAAGCTGATTAACCTCTTCTGGTGATATGATGAATCCCTGAAAGTTGTGGCTCCAACATGGGGGTTAGTGTACACAGAGCAAGCCCAGACAGTTTTCTTAACTTAATGTCTGCTTTTAGTTTTTTTTAACAGAACCCTAAATGGGTTCTGCCACATGGCTACTTAGTGTGCTTGTGGAATAACATTTCCAATTCTTAGTCAACCACAGAAGATCTTCCACACCCTGATTCCTGCCCACCTTCCCAGCCCTATTTACAAACCACTGACCAAAGAGATTCTTCTTCACTATTTCTCTAACTTACCTGAGAACTGGAACAAGTAACTCTTGCTATCTAGAATATGGATGGCTCTCTTGGAGAGATTTACAACGTGTCTTGTAGGGCTCAGAGAGGTTAAAAGATTTGTCCAAAGGGACACATTCAGTAAAGGAATGGTCAAGAAGAGAGCCAAGACTTGAGCCACAGGATTCTGGAGCTGCCCAATGATCCCAATGGGACCATCACTTGGAATGGACTTCTCATCTCCACCCAGGGATTTCCACTCAAGCTTTCAGAAGAGGTGCCGGGTGCGAATCTTCCAGACTCTAGTTTTCCCCCTTGTATTTCTCGCAGCCCTGTGGCTCCTGCATCTTCTGTGTTCTATGCTCCATTCTGTATTTTTTGGCAATTGTATTATCTGCTCAAATTGATTCTAAAAAGCACTTATAAAAGACTGTGTTGGGAATCGACACAAAGCTTTAGACAAAAGACATTTCCTTTATATCTGAATTTCTAGTGATGCTGTTGCTATTTTATAACACTTTTAAAGTTATGAAGTTTAAGCACTTTCTCTGTGGTAGGCCCCTCTTCCTGCCAACTCCTTTCTCCAGTGTCTTCCACATGCCTCTTAGTCTATACCCCATAGCAGAGACCATGTCCCAGAGACCTTCCACCCAATAGCACACCCTCCTCATTAGTGATCGCCTCTCCAATAATACAGTTTCAGGAAAGCTGGGCCTCACTTCACTTTGCCCTCTCCTTTACAGGAATCTCACCATCTGTTCTGTTACCAATGGAGTCTTCCCTCTAGAATCATTTCTGCCCATTTTCCCAAGAGGTGTGTATCCATCTTCCCCCCCCACCTCTACCTCTTGCCCCATTCACCATCTGTCATTTTCCCAAACAAAGGGCCCCTCTGTCCTCTGTGCATGAGGTTTTTACCAATCAGAATGTAAGCTTGTTGAGGGCAAGAACAGTCTTTGCCTTTGCAATTTAGGCTCACAGAGCTCAGCCCAGAGCAGACCCTCATTCGTTGTCTTACTTTTATCTTTCTAACAAGAATCAGACATTTGCTTTATTAAACTAATGGAGCCCAACAGGTGCTTGTTACTCCTGTGAATGTAGTGGGGTTTTCTTCTGCAGAAGGGGTCAGTCAGGGTGCCACAAAATAATGATGGGCATAACTTACTATTCCCTAGAAATGTGAATTTCTTAATAGTGAGTTTCCTATGGTAATTCTGTAGGTGCAAGTAAGTAATATGTTAAAGATGGATGTGCCTATGAACAAACATTTCAACTTACTTGGGTACAGAATATCAGCAAACTCAAAATCATTTCCCTGAGGACTGGGACAAAGCAAATGTGAGTGTTTACTCAATTGGGTTGTAAGAAACAATGCGGACAAAGACTAATACAAACTATTGCTGAGCTGTGTGCTCTGCCTGCCCCTCCCCAGACCTTGGGATGGTACCCCCAAGCCTAGACACCTCAGACACTGTGCTGAGTGTGTGTGTGCACTGCTCATGGTGCTCCTCCCAGCTGGCATTATTCACACAGCTCCATGTTTCTACAGTCTTTGTATTTCCCTGAGGAAGTGGAATCAAGAATGCCCTGGGTGTTAATGTTTCCTGACAATGTCTGGCTAAAGCCACAGGCCTACAGCAAATTTCTAAGTCATAGTTTATTATCTGGGTGGCCCAGTGGATAGAGCAGTGTGCCTAGAGTCAAAAAGATCCGAGTTCAAACTCAGCCTCAGACACTCACTGGCTGGGTGCCTCTTCCCATCTTGGTTTTCTCATGTGCAAATTGGGGATAACCATCACCCCTACCTCCCAGGGCTGCTGTCCTCATAAAATGACATAACGTTTTAGAAGCACTTTTATAAATGTGTGCTACTATTATTAAAGAGGAATAATATCTTTAGTATTAATTCACAGGTTTGTAGTAAGAATAAAGTCAGATAATGTGTGTAAAGGGCTTTGAAACTTTTCCATATTATCTGTGGAGATTAATCATTATGTTGGTCCAAGAGAAGTACTAGAAGACTGGTAGGCACACACAGAGGATCTTGGTCCTGAGCCCTGAGTCTAAGGGTAGCACTTCATGTGACCTGAAGCTGGAAGGCCTCACTCTGAGCCCCCAGCTCTCTCCCTACAAATCTGTGTAACTTGAGACAAGTTACTTCGTAAATCTTAAATCATTTCTTATTTTAATCTGCCATTCGAAGTCATGTTAAATCCACATGATATCTACTGGTGGGCATTTGGTGACACCCTTCCTACCAGACAACCAGCTTTCAGGAGGATGACTGACCTGCTGCCACCAAAAGCTCTGACCTCCTAATTTTACCTTCTGGTTGTGTTTACTACACAGGTATTTAAAAACATCCAAGCGATTGGTTAGGTTTCCACGAGGGTGGGCGAAGTGGGAAGCAAGGGTGCCATTAGCTTCACCAGCCTGCAAGAATCGATTCTGAAACCTGATGACTTACGTTGAAAGCATCCTTAAAACCTGGAACAATGGTCTCCCCCTCACAGTGGAAGCTATTTAATCAGTCTACTTTTTACTCAGACATGTTGTAAGCCCATGAATCTCAAAGTACAAGTGGAAAAAGCAAAACAAACCTTTCCTATGGGTTTTAATTTTTAATAGATTAGATTGAAGCAACAGGTAATGAAAAGTTAAAAAAAACAGGACAATTTTCCTTACATATAAACAAGTTACACAGTGGTAAGAAGCCTTCCATTATCTGTGGGTACGTGACTTCAACCTTCACTGGCATCTAAACACAGAAACGTAGGAAATGTCAGGGGGCCTGCAAGGGTAGATGGATTCACAACTTATTTTCAACTCTCAGGAGCCTGGATCACTGATGCCACAAGCTCTGATTTACATGGGTTCATTATATCTTGCAACTTTGCTAAAGCTCTCCATTATTCCAACTAGTTTTGAGTTGATTCTCTAGGGTTCTGCACAGACCATCATATCATCTACAAAGAGCAGCCATGGCTTTGCTTTCTCATTGCTTATTCTAATTCCTTCATTTTGTTTTTCTTCTCTTGTTACCATAGCTAGCATTTCTAGTACAATGGCAAATGATAGTGGGGATACTAAGAATTGGGGGGGGGGGAGAGAACTCGGAATCAACATGATATTGGATATTAATAATAATTTCTATACCTCATATCTGCCCTCCTGAATAGAGGACCTGAGTTCAAATTCTACCAAGGAACTGTTACATTTGAGTAAAAGAAATGAAACCTTTTCAGACTATGCTCTGAAATCTAGTAAGGCTTTTCGTGGGAAAAAGGCCCAAGTCCCCATTCACAAGAAATCACATGATTTGCAAGGACTCAAAACGAAGAGGGGTAGGGGGTCACCCCTGTCCTCAGTGACACCTCAGCACAAGATATGCCAAATGAGGACAAAAGAGCTGTGTCAAATGTACATTGGGTGGCCTACTGTTTCCTTGTTCCTGTACTTGAGGTAGATTGCCGGGCATAGATTGTGCACCTGTCTTCTAGCCAATGGAAGAAAAGGGTCAAGAGGGGGGTGGGCAAGAATTCCAACTTAGGGCTTTATAACTTGGCCATTTCCTTTTGTAAACTTCCTCTCCTCCCTGACCATTCAGGAGGGTGGCCCTTTGTCAAGATCCTAATAAACCATTCCTTTCTCCTTCCTACATTGAGAAACCTCTGAGTATTATTTGGGTAAGGATTTCTGTTGCCCACCCAGGCACAAGCCCCACTCATTGGCCTTTCTGCCTCTTCCCCAAATTGAAAGAGAAAGCTGTCCCCAAGCTCTGCTCCCTCCAGCCTGGAAGGCTCTTCCATTCTCCCACAGGCCTCAGGGTCTTTCAAGGTGGAGCCCAAATGCTGCCTCCTGCAGGCCTGCCCTGGTTACTTCCTCCATCCCCAGGCCCTAGTGCCTTCCTCTCAGATCACCTTCCATCTGTCTCTTCTTTCTACAAGTTTGTTGTAAGGAATCATTGACAGGTTATGAATACAGAGCCAGACTCACAATCAGGAAGGCCAAGGTCCAAGGCTGACCTCACACCAGGCTGGCAGAGACACCTTCAGCAAGTCACTGAGAAGACATGAAAAGCCTGGAATATTTCCAAGATCCAGGCTGGCTCAGATATTCAGGATCTGGGATCATTTCCCAGCAGACAGGGCACTCCAGCCCCAGAGATCTGCTCCACATCCATAAATTATGTGGCAACCCCCACATCCCTGCATTAGATAGTATACTCCCAGAGGGAGAGGGGTCCTTTAGTATGTCCAGCAATAGCAGAGGGGGACTATCCACTGAGAAATGGATCAACTGGCCTAATAACCCCACACAGAAGGGAAAACACAGAGCTGGGGGAGGGGGGAATAGGAGTTGTATGGGAGTAATCTTGGGTGGAACCATTCATATTTCTAAAATTGTTGAAAGTCATTATCCCATCAGATCCCCCAACAAAAGAGAGTGGCTTCTTTGTTTCTTAGGGGAGAAAACAAAGAGGACAGAGGGGATCTGGGATTCCTGGATGGGAAGAAGTTGGGTGAATGCTGGGGGGCAGCTCAAGGACTTGCAGGGAGTCTCAAGGGCCAGGAGGAGCCCCATGCCCTCCTTGTCCTCCGAAGATTGAGGAGGGGGGAGAGGAGGAGAGGTGGGTAAAATTGTGGAGGAATGCAAGGCCAGAAAAATTTTGGAAGGGAAAATGGGACTGCATGACCTGGAAGAGTGTGTGTCTCCCAATGGAGCCTGGGCCCCAGTGTGGCTGGGGAGCTTTCCAAGGTAGGAAAGAGAGTAGCAGGGAACTGAGCTGGGACACATGTGGTTTCACAGGCTTGAGTCCATTTTTCTAGGGGCCAGCTCTCAAACGACCCTGGGCTAGAGCCAGAGAGGTCCCCAGAGCTCCAGGCCCTCATTTGGCCTGGAGGAACAAGGATGAGAGAGGTCAATGACTGGCCCAGGGTCACAGGGGCTTTAAGGAACAGCCAGGATTATTACAACCTGGGATACAGATTTATAGGCAGCAGGGAATTCCAAGATCATTTTCTGACATCCTTCCAACTTTAATAATTCCTGAGCTCTGGAAGTTTTTTTCTGAGCCAATCTCCAGATCACAGGAAGGCACTAACATTTGAAAGGGGCTTCAATAGAGATCTCCAAGACCAGACCCTCATTTTATAGAGAACACTGAGGCTCAGTGACTTAGCAGCCAATGCTAAGTGGAGAGAGCCTGGAGTCATTTAAACATGAGAGAATCCTCCCTTTGCCATGTCCTTGCTAAGACTCTGGGAAAGTCATCGAACCTGTCTCAGTCTCAGTTTCCTCATTTGTCAAATGGGGATAACAGCCCCTACCTGGCAGGGCTATGGTTTTCAAACAAGATTCCAGGTGTAAAACAATGTTTGAGCACTGGAAAGTAGCAGTTGGACCTGGGGAAGCTGAATTTGAATCCAAATCCTGATTCCAACTGCAGAGCTCTTCCTCCCCTCTACCAGGGGACCTCCTGACATTGAGGAGGGGTCAGGAGACTTATGAGTCTCTTGACCTTCTAGTCACCAACCTAAATGCCACAATACTTTGTGTACTCCTGGAGCAAACTTTGGCATTCAATAGACTATAATACTGTAAGGAGAAGTGACAGGCAACGAGAGTGACAAAGAAGGTGTAAACCCCAGAGTTTTGGACCCATCAAAGACTCATTTACTCCAAGTTAAACATTCACATTCAACAGAAGTGGCCAAAAGGCAAGATGGCTCTCAGACTGAATCTCTACAGATTAGAGCGATTCTCCATGGGAGAAAAGTTTGCTACTAACTTGGAGAGAAAACTGAGCCAACACAGGGTTTGCAGCATTCCAGGAGCAATGAAGTGAGGGGCTTTCAGCATCACACTTACTCACCTGGGCCAGAATACTTGTCAACATCCAAACTGGTTTGATAAAAGGGATGGCGAAGTGAAAAACCTTATAAAAACTAATGAATGCTCTACAGGGCCTAACAAGCCCCGGGTTTGGCTTCACAGCTGTATTCTCAGGAACTCTATACCCTCTAGAGTAATTTTAACTGGGTCATCTCCTACTCTCTGTCCCTGCATGGTTCTGCTGGTGATATATAGGAATGCTGAAGGTTTCTATGGGCTTACATTATGCCCTGCTACTTTGCTAACTTTGTTAAGTCTTTTAATAAGCTTTTGCATGCAGTCTTGGGGATTTTGCAAGTTTATCATCATGTCATTTGCAAAAGAAATGAGTCTGATTACCTCCTGCCCTATTCTTACTGCTTCTGTTTGGTCTCTTGTTATTGTATTTCCATCACAACACTGAGTAGCATAGGTGACAATGGACAGGCATCCTTGTTTCACACATGATCCTACTGGGAAGGCTTTAGCTTGGCCCCAATACAAATTACACTTGGTGAAGTACTTCGGTAAATTTGTTTTATCAATTTAAGGAAAAATCTATTAAGACCCATGCTTTCAGGGATTTTTAAATTTTTCCTTTAAAAAAAAGGAAAGAGTGTGCTTTTATCTGCATTCAGGTCCAGGGTCATTTTATTAAATACGGTCGTTGAAGACTTAGATTTCTTCCTTGGAAAACTATTCCAAGAAAAATGGACATGCTTAATCCATGCTTATTGACTGACAGGGCCCAGGGCTGACACCATGTCCTAGCCTCAGTCCCTGTACTCTGGCCTCTGTCTTAGTTGGCAAATGTAGGTTCTGGACTCAGTTCTGTTTCTGACTCTTCCCTGCACCCTATTCCCTTATGGTGAGTTCCTTCTGATTCTAACCCTGATGGGACCTGACTGGACTCATAGTGAAGATCAAATGCCTCTTTCTAGGCTCCTGAAGCATCTCATACTATGTAACACCTGGTAGTTTCTACCTCTTCTTCCCCCAAACTAAGAGTGGCTGTCACCTCAAAGAATCTGGCCAGTGATTCTCCAAGAATGGGTCAAAGATTGAGCCTTAGAGGTGAGAGGAGGGACACAGACTGATGATTTCTGTAAAGTAGAGCCTTAGATTAGTGCTAAATAAGGCACTAACTTTTGCAATTACTTGGATGCTGCTGAATGAACAGAGAAAATCATGAAACCAGACTGTCTTGGTCAACTCTATATTTAGGCTTCATAATCTCAGTGTGGCCTTCACTATGGCAAAGCTAGCCTTTGCCATCTTCCTGACTCCCTTGGGTTATCTAGGTGGTTTAGTGGATAGAGTAGTGGTCAGGAAGCCTTGAACTCAAATCCAGCCTCAGACTCTTACTTAGGCCTACTGGCCTCATGTGCAAAATGAGCCTGAAGAGGAAATGGCAAAGCATTCTAGTATCTTTACCAAGAAAACCCCAAATGGGATCATGAAGAGTAAGACCAGACTGAATAACAACATAACTGACTCCCTAGCCCCCTCATTGCACAGCTTTTCCAATTATTTTCATTCTTCCCCAACCCTCTCTAATTGCTTGCAGCCATTGCCCACCTGCCACTCACCTCAGCAGAGAAATTTGCCTCATATTTCATTGAAAAAATTGGATATTAACAAGACCTATCTTATCCTCCTCATCTCCCATAAATCAAGGGCCTTTTTGTCCTTTGAGACCAGTATCAGATGAAACAATCCTCCCTCTGCTAGCTAAAGGCAACTCCTTTCCATGTGTAAATCATCCCATTTCAGCACACCATCTTCCTCAGTATACTGCCTCTTGTGCATTCCCAGTGTTTCACTGATTTCTCAGTTTCTCCTGCACTAATGACTACTTCCCTATTGCCACTAATAAACCCATTTCCCTTTCATCCTTAAAACACAGTCATTTGATCTATTTGACCCAAGAGATATCCTCCAATACACTTCTTCCATTTCATGGCTAAACAGCTGGAGATGCCCATTTATAACTGGTGCCTCCAACTCCTTTGCTTTCTCTGAAATTCTTGGCAATCTAACTCCCAATGTCACTGATCAGGCCCATATAAACCCATGAGCCTCGAGCACAGGTCAGGCATGAATAGCCCATATGAACATATGGGGTGGAGATAGCTCTAAATGCGCACACCTGACCATTCTTGACCACCTGAGCTGCTGCCATTCTGCTTTGCTCAGAGGGCACAGCCCATTCTGTGATGGGGGCAGGCCATGCTGGGCCATCCTTTGCCACTGACTCCCATGTCTCACAATTGATTGCAAAGTTCTTCAGAGAGACCTTGGAAATGTGCTCGTATCACTTCATCTGACCAACCTGTAAGCACCTTCTTTGCATGTGTTCTCCATAAAGTAGTCTTTTAGGAAACATATTTTTGGCACTTGAACAACATGGCCAGTCTATCAGAGTTGTGCTCTGTGCAGTAGAGTGGGAATGCTTGGCAGTCTAACTTGAGGAAGGACCTCAGTGTCTGGTCCCTCATCCTGCCAGGTGACCTTCAGAATCTTCCTAACACAATTCAGATGGAAGCGATTCTGTTTCCTGGCATGACGCTGGTAGACTGTTCAGCTTTCACAGGCAAACAGCACTGGTGGGCGCAATAGCTCTGTAGACCATCAGTCTGGTATGCAGTCTAATACCTCTTCTCTCCCACACCTGTATGAGAGCCTCTTGAGCACCACCCCATCTCTGGCCAAGGAGGCATCAACTTAAAGTGTTATCGGAAATAAGAACTAATCTGAGGTACAAGATTTTCTGGTAAATAATGATTCAATTGCAACAGTTGACAGTTAACCTTTAAGGTCAACTGATTCCTCAATAATGTGTGACCAAGGTGTGATTTCCAGAGCTTATGTTTGTCACAGAAGAGGAAGAGAAAAATTATAACTATCTTAGGAAACACGTCTTGAACAAGATGCAACTGGACAAGGGAGGTCATTTGACAACTTGCTGCTCCCATGTTTTCTTGATCCAGATTCATCCTCTATCAACCTGTCTGTCAAATGAGCTTACCCCAGAGATCCTTGCTCTGTGTTTTGCAACCAAAATGTTACTCTAAAGCAGCCTATAGTTTGAAGGAAAACTGGGAAAAAGGAGCTTCTTGTTTGTAGTGAGCAGTCTACCCCATCCTCCTGCTGCCAGAAAGGGAAACCCAACCTTTAGAAGATTACACTACTCAACACAGACTTAACCTATAGTTGAAGAATAAATGAAAAGGCACTAATCCCTAAGACTGAAAAAACAGACTTAGCCTTCAACAACCCCCTTCCTCTAGCAGCCAGAAAGCATCACCCATGTCTTGGTCAAAGAGACTTTTGAACCTCCATATCACCTGTCTGACAAAATGGAGAATCGACATTTCCCTAGACTTATGGCAGCAAACACAATAAGCAGGAATCATCCCTTTACCCCAAACTTAGAATCTCTTTCACTGTCTGATTAGATCTTGGCCTTGGCAAATTTTTGAGAGGTTTCACACATCGATTGATTTCTTTATGAGGAAGTATAAAAGTGGGAAAAACTGGTTTTGATTCAATAATGTTATTAATACAGGGGAGAAGTAATCATTTCTCTCATTCCCACATTTGATTCTATTGAGAGACCAAGTCTTCTCAAAGCATCACTAACTGACATGACAAATATTTTCTCAAGACTTCTGAACTATGGGGTCTATGAGAGGAAACAATTTAAAGGGTAAATGGGAAGAAATTGATGATATTGCCAAAATCAAAGGGGGCAAAACCCTCTAGCAAGTAGACCTTATAGACAAAAGGTGCACAGAGAAAAAGTAAACAGTCAAAATTAAATAAATAATGGAATAAATAAGGAGGAAAATAAAATAAGTCTCATATCAGATAGCTGTTTGGTCTCTGGACACCACGAGATGCAGCCCTCTTGTTTGAGTGTGGTCTTCAGAACACTTTCAAGCTGACTCACTTCTTAGGTTCAGGTCACTTGTATAGATACTCTTCTCTGCTAAACAAAATCTCCTACGAAATTGGACTTACCACAATTTTAAATTTACTTTGCCAGTAACCAAGTCAGTTAGTGAAATTTAGCTCAGAGCTTATGTCTTTATTATTAGAAAATCAAATCTGGAACCTTTTAGATGAGGGCATTTTCAAGTTTAGGTTAACTAATTTACATGTTGACATACTTAGGAAACGCAGATATAACCCCAACTTATAACCCAATTTTTACCCTTGGCATAGTTTCAATTCCCCATGAGGAAGATGACTTTCTGCTAAGGAATGTATAACCGAACACTTTTTATAAGACAGACTTTACTACAAAAATGAATTTATTTAGGAGTTGCCAGATTAGCTCCAGATGTAAGACAAAGTTTAAGGATGTAAATACACAATCAATTCCAAAACAGTGCATATGAAGTATGTTATTTATAATAAAAAGGTGTTCAAATGAATAATCTCTAGTAAAAGTGGCTCCTTCTTTAAGTCATTTATGAGACAGACCACAAGAAGGGGTGCTGCTATGCTTTTCAGTGATACAAAATTAAGACAGCTATGATCAGAACCTTACTAGAGAACAGAATGAAGTCCCACTTCCACTAGTCTTTGTATTATTGTGTGATACCCCCATGCCATTAAGAGAACTTAAAAGGACTTTATCTCACATGGGAATATAAAATTAATAACAGACAGGGGATAGTACTAACTACTTAATTACCTAGTTGTTTGGAATATAGAAAGGACTAAAATTCAAGGCCACTTAACTCAAATCTTATGCCTAGATCTTTCTATATTAAATCAGATGTAAAATAATAATAAAGAAAAAAATCTACTTGGTTGTGTTTATGTTGAATATCTAACAGGATTATGGAAATTTGCCATAACAGGAGAATAGGGGATATAGCTACACAGTAAGGGAATGATGCTTCTCTAAATTCATCTCAATTGAGGCAAAAAATTATACAGATAGCCAATTGCATTGAGACAGGCTTAAAAATAGCTGGGTGGGGGATCGGGCAGATATTTTCCATTCAAGAGGAAATACCATATGGGAAAAAATGAGTCAGGAGAATCCTACCTCAGCCCATGCTGATATGTTCTCCCAACCTTTCTCATAAGGACTCCATCAGCAGTTCATGGATTTCAACCCCCTAAGGCTGATGGCATCATGGATTAATGGCTTACCAGCATCCCTTGATGAATATTCCCCAATACAAACTCAGAATAATATTAGTTAAATCCCATAAGGTCTTAAAGAGCAAGTTCCCATAATTAGCTTCAGGTAGACTGAGCTCTCAAGGATCACATATCCTTGACAACAAGTATTAATTATAATTTTACATTGGTAACAGAGATTCATTATGAAAAATCACAACTTAATCATGACATAATGAGTACTCATGGTAAGCGGTTGCTTTGTCATCCCTAGGATCAACATTACACAAATGATTTTGTTAAAAAAAATACTTAATAACAAACAACAGAAGACTTGGGAGGGTATGTGCAAACACAAGAATCCAAAATTATATACAGAAAACAGTTTATATGAAAATTGTCAATAGTAAAACATGTTCGGTTATTAGCTGTGTCCATATGGATATAAACATACACTACTGCTCCCAGAATCCTGTACAACGGGAACATCTTTGAGTTTGCATACACTTCAGGATACACACACACACACACACACACACACACACACACACACACACACACACTCAAATAAAAAAATAAGTAAAATCAGATTTCTTATTAATACAAGATAGCTCATAAGTTACTACTCTTCACTCACATAACTGACTGCACTGGAATCCTATTTCTTAAAATAAAAACAAAAAAGTCCTGATTTTAACTGTATAACTTACTAGATATACATCTTTGTTCCACAAGCTTCTCTACCTTTGACTAATTCGACTCGTATCATTCGGAAAGAATGAGATAATTCAGATACTGAATCTTATAGATATGACAATTTTAAGCACTAATTTAATTTCACTTAGGACATGGAATTACTACAAATTCAGATGCAAATAGCAAGCTTTTTCAACCTTTCAGCTTGTTACAGTAACCTAGGTGCCTTAGTATTAATCTAAAAACTATTAGAGCCAGTATTGCAATAGCAACTGTAGTTTGCAATAGCAAACAAGTAGTTTGCCCACTCTGATAGTAGAAATTTCATATCAGAGTTATAAGCAGGGACTTGATTATCACAGCATCAAAACTGGTCCTAATGGGCTACACCATTATTAGTAGCCTGGCATATAGAACTAGGTAGAGAGATTTCTTATATGGGAAAATTAAGAAGAGTTCAACTAAGCTTAGCCTCCCCAAGGCAACCTCCTTCCATGATTCCCAGGGACAGAGATTCAATAGCCATAGATCTCACATGTTGCTTCCATGGACATTTTTCTTAAAGCACCCAATTATGATCAGTCCAAGGACACATGAGACCTAAGAGTCTAAAAGAATATTCTGGGTCCCAAAAAAGGTTTCTACTCAAATAAAGGCACTGATTACTGTATATCTGGCCACAGTTGTTGATAATTCCATCAAATTACTGCAATAAATAGGCTTACAAATCAATTTTATCAGGCCTTCTAAAAATCACACAAAAGAACTTTCTTTTAATATGTACAGAAAAGATTTTTTTACTTAAACATTCTTGTCTAAAAGTATTTCTTTCTTTAAAAACAGCTTAAAATTTTTTCCCAATGCTACAAAGCTAATCACTAAACTTTCACAAAGTAAATTAATTGGAAACCTCTAAACTTACAAATTTCTTTTTAAAGCTTAGAGCAAAAATAAATCCTTGAAATCAGAAGTTATCAAAATTAAGTTGTTGCAAGTTGTCTTTAAGAATCATAAATAAATCCCCCTAGTCCAATAGTGAGAGATGGAATGAAGGTAGTAAAGGTGAGATTTGGCACCTGACTGGATACGCAACAGAGGATTGCACGATAATGACAAGCTTGTGAAACTGGGAGGCTGGAAGAGGGTGGGGTCTTCAATAGAAATAGGGAAGATAGTGAGAGAAGGAAGGTGTGTTCAGGCTTGAGCAGGTTTGTGTTAAGTGGTCTTTGAGACAGTTGTAGATCAGCAAAGGGGAATGGGTGATGGGACTGAAGTACAAAGGAGGCATTGAGGTATCTAGAGATGGTAATTAAGTCAATCCAAAAGCAAAAATAGCTAAGGACCCAGGGTGGAGATGGGGAACATGGGTTGTTTGGAATGGGATATGGTCCATGGGCCATCAAAGAAGAATAAAAATGTCTGGTCAGCAGGCAGGGAGGAAAGAAGTAGAGAAAGCCCCCAGAGGAGAGAGAATTCAGGAGGAGTGAGTGGTCAACAATGTATACTACAGACTGGGCCATAGAGTTCACTTATAACTTAAAAGAGAACAATTTTATAGGAATAAAGAAGAGAAGAGTGAGTTCAGACTGATTTTTCAAGAAATTTGGCTAAGAAGAGGTGAAAGAGAAAGATAGCTCAAGGGTTAGAGAGAGTCTGGTGAAGGACCTCTTATGGATGGGGCAGGCAAGAGTATTTGAAGGCAGCAGGAAAGGTTCTACCTCCCATTTCCCCAAACTGAGAGTGGTTGTTAATTCAATGAATCTGGTCAATGATTCTCCAAAAATGGGCCAAAGAGATCAGGGCAAGGGCATAGGTTGATGATTTGTGTAAAACATAGTCTTGAATTAATTCTAAGCAAGGCAGCAACCTTTGCTACTACTTAGATGCTGCTGAATGGAGAGAGAGAAAAATCATAAAACCAGGCTGCCTGGGTCCACTGCACATTTAGGTTACATGATCTCACCAAGACCCTCACAGTGGCAAGGCCATCCACATCTACATAACAGACTCCCTTGGGGCAGGTAGGTGCTACAGTGGATAGAGATCCCACCTTACTAGCTGGGTGATCCTGGACAAGTCACTTAGGCACTTAGGTGTGCTGGGTATAGTTTCCTCATCTATAAAATAAGTCTGAAATGGAAAGGCAAACCACTCCAGTATCTTTGTCAAGGAAACCCAAGATGGGATCATGAAGAGTCAGAAACAACTGAAATGTCTCAACAAACACATAACTGACCCTCTGGCTCATTCACAATGATAGTTTTTCTAAAGCTTTTCATTCTTCCACATCCCTCCCTTATTGCTTACTACCATTCCCTGCCCCCTACCCTCAATCACCTTCTCAGTAAAAAAAAATATCTTTAAAAAAATCAAGCGTTTTTTCCTATTTGACACCAAGATCAGATAAGTGTCCTCCCTCTGCTAGCTAAAGCAAACTCCTCTCTATGAATAAATCATTCCATTCCAGCCCCCCAGTGCCCATCTTCCTCAGCACACTGTCTCTCCAGCATCCCCATTCTTTCACTACTTTTGAGTCTCTCCTGCACTGATGACCCCTTTCTTACTGCCACAAATAAAACCATTTCTCTCAAAATACATTTACTTGATCCATTCAATCCCAGACTTATTTCCTGTATCTTTCTTCCATTTCAAGAGTAAACAACTGGACTTCTTTTCTTCAATTTCTCTGAAATTCCCCACAGTCTCACTCCCAATTTCATTATTCAATGGAATCTCCTCCCTCCAAACTACAAAATAATCTCAAGATTGATAAATCCACTGGTCATTTCCCCATTCTCATCCTTCTTCCTTCTCTGACTTCTCTCTCTCTTGGTTTGACTGACACTCCTCTCATCATTCTCCAAAATCAAACACATCCTCTTTCCTCCAACCCTCCCACCTTCCTACCCTCCTGATGGTCTCCAAGACCTCCTTCCAATACTACAGGCTGATAAGGGAACTGTCATGCATTCCTCACTGTGTCTCACACTTTCATACTCCTGACATGCACATTCAATCTGCTGCAAAGTCCTCTGTTTCCACCTAGGGGACATCTCTCCCCTACATTCCCTTCTCTCCCCAGACTGCCACTAAACACCCCTCTGTCAACAACTC
This sequence comes from Gymnobelideus leadbeateri, assembly GCA_011680675.1. Classification (NCBI taxonomy): domain Eukaryota; kingdom Metazoa; phylum Chordata; class Mammalia; order Diprotodontia; family Petauridae; genus Gymnobelideus; species Gymnobelideus leadbeateri. Next base: position 105,335 of record WOXC01003743.1, read on the forward strand.
TCCTAACCTTCTAGTTACCTTTCACCGAATATCCTCACAAAATATTTTACCATACAGTGGTATGGGCCTCCCCTCTGGTAGAGAGCAGATTGAAGCAAACTACTTGCCCTTCCCACATCCATTATTTTATCCACCTTTATTCTATCAGAAATAAGGTTGTCTACTGATCTCCCCCCTCCAGAGAAAAGCATGCCTTCCTCTGCCCCCATGGGCACATTTGTAAGGCTTCTTCCCACAGTGAAAGGAATGATAGAAAGTAAGAGATGATTTCTAGTTGAAAGCCTTCCCACACTGAAACCATAGGGAACAAATGATCCTTGGAATGGTTTCCCTAATTCTGAAGCAGCTCTGGACTTTATCAGAATGCTTTTCCTTCCTCCTGACATTGATCAGATTTCTATCTCATAAGACTTCTAAGATGGGAAATAGGACATAATTGTTTCCTGAAGGCATCACCACTTTGATTTTATTCATAAGTTTTCTCCCAAGACCCTCTTGTTACATATGTTAAGAGTGCTAATTAAAAGCTGTCACATGCAGGACACTCAGTAGGTTAGTCTCCTGTGGGGATTCTCTGATGTTTAGTAAAATCTGAGGTCAGTGTGAAATCATTCCACATTTATTACAAAAGAATGCTCTTCAGAATCAATTTTTTGATATTTAACAATTCTGGAGCTCTGTGTGAAAGAGTTTCCACATTAATTACATTCTTGGGTTTCTTCCCAGTGAGAACTCTCTAATGTAAACAAGATGGCAGCTCTGTGTGAAAGACTTTCCACATTGATTATATTCAAAGTTTTGCTCCACTGTGGATTCTCTGATGGGTAGGGAAGGAAGATTCTGCCTCACATTGAAAGCCTTTCAACATTGATTATATTCATAAGGCTTCTAAGGAGTGTGGATTCTCTGATGGTCTTTCTGAAAGAGCCCTTTCTGAAAGCCTTTCCACACTGATTACCTTCATAAGGTTTCTCTATCTACTGTGGATTCTCTGATGGACAATAAGTCTCGTCCCTGTTGTGAAAGCCTTTCCACACTGATTGCATTCATAAGGTTTCTCTCCAGTGTGGATTCTCTGATGTACAACAAGATTAGACTTCACTCGGAAAGGCTTTCCACAGTGATTACATTCAAAAGGTTTTTCTCCAGTGTGGATTCTACGATGGTGAACAAGAGTCTGACTATCTGTGAAACCCTTTCCACACTGACTGCATTCATAAGGTTTCTCTCCACTGTGGATTTTCTGATGAATAATGAAACGCTTCCGTTGTATGAAAGCCTTTCCACACTGATTGCATTCATAAGGTTTCTTTCCACTATGAATTCTCTGATGGTTAGCAAGATGGGAGCTTTTTCTGAAAGTTTTTCCACACTGATTGCATTCATAAGGTTTCTCTCCAGTGTGGATTCTCTGATGTAAAACAAGTTTAGACTTCTCTATGAAAGCCATTCCACACTGATTACATTCATAGGGTTTCTCTCCAGTGTGGATCCTCTGATGGGTAGTAAGACTCTTCCTCTGTGTGAAAGTATTTCCACATTGATTGCATTTATAGGGTTTCTTTCCAGTGTGGATATTTTGATGTGCAATAAGTTGGAAGCTATAGATGAAAGTCTTTTCACACTGATTACATCTAAAAGGTTTCTCTGCACTATGGATTCTCTGATGGGAAGTAAGACTCTGCCGTGCTGTGAAAGCCTTTCCACACTGATTGCATTCATAAGGTTTCTCTCCACTGTGGATTCTCTGATGGGAAGTAAGACGATACGGTGTTGTGAAGGCTTTTCCACACTGATTGCAGTCATAAGGTTTCTCTCCACTGTGGATTCTATGATGGGAAGTAAGACTCTGCTGTGTTATGAAAGCCTTTCCACACTGATTGCATTCATAAGGTTTCTCTTTACTGTGGATTCTCTGATGTATAACAAGATAAGACTTCTTTCTGAAAGTCTTTCCACAGTGATTACATTCATAAGGTTTCTCTCCAGTGTGGACTCTTCGATGGTAAGCAAGAGCCTGACGTGTTGTGAAAGCCTTTCCACACTGAGAACAGGCATGTTTTTTGGTCCCATGGTAAAATCTAGCCTGATAAGGAAGAGATGAGTATTGGGATGATGTTGCTTCACATTCATTATATTCATCAGGCTCTGCTCTAATGGGAATTTGCTGTTCAGTAATGATCTTAGCCTCCTGACTCAAGACCTTCCCATCTTTATTCCCTACAGAAAGCATTTCTCCAGCATCACTTTTCTGATGTCTCCTGAGGTCTGAGTTCCAGTTCCAGCTTTTTTCCCCTTGATTACCTTGATAGATTTGCATTTCTGGAGCCTCCTCATGGGACAGAAAAAGCTCTACATGTTCAATCAAGCATTTGCTATGTGCACTTTCCTGAAGATAATCATTCCCTGAGGCCGTTTTCTTACAGCAATTTAGTATACAAGACTTTCTGTTTCTCTTTCCAATTTTATCCAATTCATAGTCACTCTTTGGATTTTTATCTAACTTGATATTAGAGTCATGGATTTCTCTCCATTTGAAGTCCCAGGGACCATCCCTCATGAGTATTTGCAGGTCACATTTTTCCAGAAAGATTGCATGATTTCCAGTCAGCTCTGTTACTCTGAATCTGGTATCTACATCTACAGAAAAGAGACAATCAAATAAATAGAAACCAAAAGATATACACACGAAAGTACATGCAATAACAATGGTTATTAAGAACTTTTCATCAGCAACCCAAATGCAACAAAACTTTGTGTATTCTTGGAGCAAATATTGGCATTCAATAGACTATTATCACTGTAAGAAGAAGAGACAGACAGGGAGTGAGAGTGACAAAGGAGGTGCAAACTCCCGAGTGCTGGAACCATCAAAGACACATTTACTCAAAGTTGAACATTCAAATGCCACAAAAGCAGTAGCTACAAGGCAAGATGGCTCCCAGACTGAATCTCAAAGGATTAGAGTGATTCCCTCCATGGGAGAAAATTTTATTACTAATTTGGAGAAAAAACTGAGCCAACACAGGGTTTGCAGCATTCCAGGAGAAATGAAGTGAGGGGCTTTCAGACATTTGTTGTATATTGTCACACTTACTGACCTGGGCCAGAATACTTGTAATCATCCAAACTGGCTTGATAAGAAGGATGGGGAAGTGAAAAACCTAATAAGGAAATAATGAATGCTCTACAAGGCCTAACAAGCCCTGGGTTTGTTTTCACACCTGTATTCTCAGGAATTCTATACCCTTTAGAGATATTTTAAATGGGTTATTTCTTACTGTCTCTACCTACATGGCTTTGTAGGTCAAATGTAAGAATGCTGAAGATTTATAGGGCTTTAAATTATAGTCTGCTACTTTGCTAAAATTATTAGCTGCTTTAAAAAAAATTATAAGGGGCGGCTAGGTGGTGCAGTGAGTAGAGCGCTGGCCCTGGAGTCAGAAGGACCTGAGTTCCGATCTGGCCTCAGACACTTAGCCCACACAAGCAAAAACCTAGCTGTGTGACCTTGGGCAAGTTACTTAACCCCAATTGCCCTAAAAGGGGTCGCTACGTGGCGCAGTGAGTAAGAGCGCTGGCCTCGGAGTTGGGATGACGCGAGATCAAATCCGGCCTCAGAAAATGAGCACCCACACATAAATTATGACTAGCCGTGTAACCTTGAGCAAGTTACTTAACCCCAATTGCTTAAAAAAAAATTTATAATAGCAAACAAATGGAAACCACCTTAGGTCAAATCATAGTACAGGAAAGAAGAAAGGACGAACAGGAATAACACAGAGGAAAACAGGAAGACAACTGAAGAAATACAGTGAAGAAATGGAATCAGAACAGACACAATATCCACAGCTGTGTAAAAAAATATTCATAAATGTTTTTTAAAACACAGGAAAACAGAGTAGAGGAGAAATGGAAGCAATAGGATGTTCTTTCTTGATTTTGTTAATGTCGGTATATCTTAAAAAGGAATCATAATCTGGAGCATGGCTGTGTGCATGCACATATTCCGTTTGGTTATATTTGTCAATGGTTACTAAGTTCAGAAGAGAATAAATGCATGCCTAAAACAGGAATGTTTCTGATCTTTCTGTTACTTTTTCATTCAGAAATCCTTATAACCATAATTTATAGCATTATTAAGGATATGTGCAAAAAAAAAAAGTCATGTGACATTAAGTGCCCTCTCAGGCTAAAAAAACAAGGTAGAGCATCTGGCCCTCTTCCCTAAACTGAATATGCTACAGCTTAGCATATATACAGCTATAGCGGAGAGACCAAATGGTATTACTGTGGCTCAATAAACTAACTCAGCAAGTATTTCTTTCTTGATAAGCTTCAAATTGATTTTCATCAAAAATACTCAATGTTAATCTCTCTGCTATACAATAGGGAGACCATTATGTCTTCTAGCACTTAGCAGGGTCTGGTGCTTAAGTACAAGGCATTTAATAAACCCTTGTTGATTGATGCTATAGAACACAGCAGACTCAGAGAGTTTAACTTCAATTTAATAACATGACTACCGTCATGAGAAACAACATCCTTGGGCATAACCTCTCTCTGACTCAGTTACCTCATCTGCAAAATGAGAAAACAGGTTGGACTGGAAGGCCCCAGAAGTGCTTTTAGCTCACAATTTATGTCATATGATTCCTATAAATTTGTAGGTTATAACAAAATTAATTTCCAATATTTCTCCTAGGGATGGCAGTGAAAAATCAAAAGTGAAATACAGAAAACAGGATGCAGAAAAAGTCCATGTAGGCATGGCAGTCTTCAAGTTGGAGGTGGTCAAAGGATAGCACTGAGGTAGTAAGTCCTAACCTTCAGTCAGGGACCTACACTGTATTTTCTGGCAATTCCTATGAAGATGTTTATTTTAGTTTTCAATAGCTTCTGTACTCTGTGTAGATATGTGTGGGAGAAAACAAGGAAACAAGAATGCATTAGACTGCTAAATGACAGCCGGGTGCTAAGGCCCAGGGCAACAAAGACATAAATACAACAGTCCTGGAGCTTGGGAAGTCAACCTTGTATAAGGGAGAGAGCATGTGCTCCCCTAAGGACACCCAAATAAATACATAAAGATCAATACAAGCTTTGGGGGGTGGGAGTGGGATGGGAGGATCCAAGCTAGAGGGCTCAGGAAAGGCTCTGAAGAAAGTGGGGGATCTGAAGACCAGGAGGTGAAGAGGAAATGCCTTCTAGGCATGGAGGACAAGCTGGGCAGAGAGGAAATGTAAAGTCCTAGGTGAGGAATGGCAAGAAGGCCATTTTGACCGGATAGAGGAACACAATGAGAAGAGTAATACAGAAGGCTGGGAAGACAGATTGGAACCAGGTTGGGAAGGGCTTTAAATGTTTAAGATGATCTATAATTATGCAATTTAACATATATATTCCACAAAGGTTCAGAATGGTGGTTGACCCAAAGGGCTTTTGAATTCTAGCTCTGCTCCTAACTGACCCTGGGCAAGTGCCAATCTCTCTGGCTTATATGTTTCTGAACCATGAGTTGGGCAAACCTGGTGATGCCCTCTTGTAATTGGAGCCACTCCTTCACTATGTAGGCCACACTCCCCAGCACCATTCTACATCTTCAAGCAATTTGCTTCTGCTCTCCAAGCTGGCCCTGACACCTATGTCCCTGGGCCAAGGGCCTGGTTACTTATTATCTTTCCTGCATGGCTTTGTTGGTGACCTATAGGAATGCTGATGATTTATATGGCTTTAAGTTACACACTGCTACTGTGCTAAAATTATTAACTTGCTTTAACAAAGATTTGGATAGAGTCTTTGGGATATTCCCTGTATATCATCTGACAAAGATATGAGTTTAATTACCTCCTGCCCTATTCTGATTTCTTCTATTTCTTCTCTTGATGTTATTGTATTTCCAACACAATACTGGATAGCATAGGTGAGAATGGGCATCCCTGTTACACACTGGATCTTACTGGGAAGACTTCTAGCTTAGCCCCAATACAAAACACAATTGCTGAAGTGTTTAGCTAAATGCTTTTTTTTAGCAATTGAAGGAAAAAATCTACTAATACCAATACTCTCAGGGATTTTTAATAGAAATAAATGTTGTATTTGATCAAAAGTTTATGCTTCACCTACTGATATGACCATAAGAATTTTTGGTCCTCAGTACTGATACAGTCAATGATGGAAAGTTTTCTCTAACTTGAAGCACTCCTCCATTCCCTGTATAAATCCAAATTGGGCTCAATGGGTAATCTTTGTAACATATTGTGGTTATTCCATATGTAGTTATTTTATTCAGGATTTTTGCATCCATATTCATTCAGGAAATGAGTCAATCATTTTCCTTTTCTATTCTTCCTGGAGTGGGTATCAGTACCACATATGTTTCATAAAAGAAGTTTCTGCCACAACTTTGCACATATTTGTCCAAATCATTGCTTTAATATTGGAATTACTTGATCGTTAATGTTTGGTCAAATTCCCTTTCAACTCCATCTGCTCCTGGTGCCTTACTCTCAGGAAGCTCATTTATGGCCTCTTTAATTTCTTTTTCTGCAATAGGCTTCCTTAGAGATTCTAGCTACTCTTCAGCTAATCACATGAGAATAAGGTTCCAGCTTTATCTGCCCTCAGTCCCACCTAACTCCAAGACATTAATTTCTGGGCGATAATTGCTCCAGTTTTGACCTCTCCATAACTTCATTTTTTTACCTCTTAAGATGTTAATGTGCAACATCTTCTCTTTTTGGGGTAACTCCTGGGGTTTTGTTCCTTTTCTTTCTTTTTTTTTTTAAACAAACTCTGACATTCAGCTCAGATACTTGGACACATATGATGCAAATTGTCATGAAAGCACACTTTGATCATACTGGATATTAAGCATGCCTTAGACAAACTGTGCATTTGGCCCATAATAGTGTTCTTACAGCCTATCATAGGTTTCCAGTGGTGCTTAGATCCTGTGAATCCACGGGCTGTTGGCATAAACTATTTCAACCTCTTTGACAAAATAAGATTTAATTTTCTTTAATTTATGTAATGAAATAAGAATTTCTGTAACATAATAGTATGAAAAAGATAATTGTACATGAAACTGCAAATCTACTCTGGACAACTTGCTATTCCCTTTAAATTGAGAACAGAATCATCATGTCAATGTGTTGTTTCTTCTCCCACCCCTGAGTGGACTGCCATTACACACAAACAGGCGTGTGTGTACAGTTACAGACACACTGCTTTCCAGTTTCCTGAACAATTTTTTCCCAAATAGTGAATTCCTGTCCCCAAATAGGAAGTCTACACACTTCCCAAGTACAAAGCTATTCTGTTTATTTGGTCCTGCATGTACACACTATTCCATTGGCCTATCCTTCTATTTCTTACCCAGCATCAGAGGATTCTGAGAC